>PTRB01000034.1:0-192419 GCA_025094155.1 Lichtheimia hyalospora FSU 10163
TTTTGAGCATCATGTGCTTGGTCTGGGGACCTTCCTAAAATGGGTTCTTCAGTAGCAACTTGTGGGTTGCGATAAAATACACTGTTTTCAAGTGTTTAAAAGGATAGTTTTTGAGAGAAGAGGTGAAACGTAGTAGGTGATATCCATGGTAAGACATGGCAATGCAAGCGGAGACAAGAGTATTATACTCCATATAGTAAAACTATCGTGCACAGACCATTGTACTTTGTGTCATTGAACGACATATTTTCTGCATACTGATTTGTGAGTGCTCTTTACTACTAACATGCCCACTTGCTCTAATCCCAGTCTCATAAAACTTGATTTATTCAATCTCAAGGACAAGATTATATGAAGATGAATGACTGATAAATATGAGTGCTAATTTATACGAGGTGTTTATTATAAGAATGAGAGGCTGTGTGCAGTAGAGTGAATGCACTGGGAAATTTATCTTGGGAGTAATGGCTCCAACACTTGACAATTCTCCAACTCTCGTTCACCGATACATCAAGTCATTCACGCCATGCACCGAGTCATGTATAGTCTTGTTCTTGTTGGTGACAAAACACTTTATATTAACATAGTTGATAGGAAGGGAGTGGTGTGTGCGTTGTAGTCAAGGTGTTCTCTTTCGTTGCTATGCCATTCCATACTAGCCAGGTACATTAAAGGTCCAATGTTGCATTCGAACTTGTTCCATTGATGTTTTAGCTTGCATTCGCATCAAGACTGATCTCAAAGCGCTGGGTCATAGGGTGTTGTTTTGGCTTCCTCTGGTTTGGCTTCCAGCAAGCGGCAAGGTCCTTTATGTTGGTTCATGTACCACGTACACTGTGTATAGAATGGTATTATACGAAAAGGCAAGTACGGTGAAAACAATGAAAACTGGTTCATTGTATGTGCCAATAATGATGGCGTTAATATTGAAATAGTTCCTTCGTCAGGCAATGCAAGCTTTGAATCATCATCTCCTTGGATTTCACTCCTAGCCATCACGATTGTTCAAGACAATTATCAGAGTTGATTACTTCTGAAAAGTTGAATCAGGGTAAGTTAAGACTAAAGGATCTTTACCAACCATTTTCCACAGCATAGTCCTTGATCAAGCAACTTGAACCACTACTGTGTCGAAAGTGTTGGATTGGGACTATCATGCAAGGCTATATTTGGACAATCAAGGCATATAGGAAATAGATAGAAAAGTTTTATCTTGACAAGCAGTAATATGGGTTCATCAGCATAAAAATGAAAAAGATCATTGTTGGGGACAAGGAGATGAGTTATCATTGAGGATGATGATGATGTTGAGAATCAGGCATGATTATGGAGAAACTATTGAATATTCATATGGAGGTTTCAACTTGGTATTCAATGTATGCAAGAATGTCCTATACAGCAACAACACCAAGAGAAACAGAATTATCGGAGATGATGAGGAATGTTATCCATTGTGGAAGATGTTTATGATATAAGACAAAGGCATGATTGTGAGCTGCATGTTGGATATTGTTATAAAATGCTTCATTGTGACACACATGATCAAAGAAGAGAAGCAGGAGAGGATATGGTCAAGACAGACATATCAAAGCCGTCAATAAGGGGCGTATGAAATGTTTTAAGAGTAATGAAATGGTCTTTTGGATATGAACTATATGACATGTATTGTGAAGCTTCTTATGCCAGCGATGGCATTTTGCATTAATGTAACAAAGGGGAGTGTGTACTGCGACGCGGTTACTGAATTTGGATCAATCACTTCTTCTTTATTGACATATGGATCTGGACGAGTCAACCATTGCTACTACCATCGCTCAGCGTTACAAGGAATATAAAAACAGTGTGGCCAAGATTGGTTTGGAAGAAGCACAGGTATTGAATCGGCACTGGACATGTCATGACACTGCTTTATGCTGAATATTCTCCCACGTAGAACCAGTACGTAACTATCACTTACCACGATCTTGGCAATGAGCGCTGGAAGCTGTACGTTGAGAATGAGCAAACCCATCCTAATGTTGACACGTGTCATTTTGAATAGGGATTTGTTACGAGAGTGCTTCTTTATCCAAAGCGTTATGGTTCGCTTTTCCACCAATGCAGATCTTGCTGGACGCCATATTCGACCTGGTGTACGGCTCTTGACCAACGAGTCATTCTTGCATGATAATGCACAAGAGGTGGTGGCGACGCTGGATTGGTTTGATGAACTTGAAGACCAAGATCCACTACGACAAGGCACATGGAATGTAAGTTAGTGGATAGATGATTCTGAAGCTATATCTCATACCTGAATGTATGGTAGAATCTCGTTGAAGGATTCATTCATTTGCAAACAAGATGCGAGATTGTGCGATGTATTGTACAATATGATCCATTGGTTATTCCCGAGGTAATGTGATCAAATGCAGTATTTGATATATGTATTTCTGATCGTAACCTAACGCTAGATCACCGAACAATTACTACAAAGTGCTGGTCGCTTGTCATCATCCCGTTATCAAATATATCTCTGGTAAAATATCAGAAATCATCATGAGCGGGTGAGAAATCTTATTGGGTGTTCATTGTAGTGAGATGGTTTATACAATCGTTCAGGAACATCCAACCCATGCAGCTGATATCCGATACAAACTCATTGGACGACAATTATTACCCGAACTTATTACTAGGATCACAGTGGTGCACGGCAAAGATGAGGTTGGTTGTATATGGAAACAATGTAAATGGGTTTTCTAACGCAGAAATAGATTGACGTTTTGAATGGAATCTTTCATGGCTTCCCTTCTTGGTTCATGGCACAAACAGCAAGCAGTATAGCGCATTTCAACAAAATCAAGACAAGGATATTTGCAGAAATCGAGCGATCCAAGGTACGTCAAAGTATAGATGTGTCTCACATGGAAAAGATACTGATTTGCTCAATTGCGAGACTATTAGAACGACAATTCAAAGGTGGAATTGGCAATGGCTATACGTGCATTAGCAGGGCTGGTGGGATATCTGGGTATCAAGCTGACTGAAGGAGAGATTGCGAAATGCCTGGATCTATGTCGAATGTCACAAACAGAGAGGTAACATGAACATTAATGTGATAGAATATATACGCTAACATGTCATTTAATAGGATTGTGAAGCTTTCATTAAGTCTAATGCTGGTGGTATCAGATCAAGCGATACGATCGCAGGTAGATGTACAAGGAACAAAGGATGGTTGATACGATACTGATTTCATGGGTTCATGCAGCGTAATTTAGGCCAAGTTCTTTCTCAACTACTCCAATCAGGAGTCTCTGAAATGCCAATGCTATTGATGGTGTATTTCCAAACCGATCAGTTTGCACAAATCGAGACCATGGCACGCTCTATTCTAGATATGCATGTCGCCATACGTAAGTTGTCATTCTTTTCCTCGATTGAAGCATTCCTTTCTAACATGTGTTTTTCATCGTTATAGCCAAGTTAGGTTTATTCGAGATGCAGAAACTCTTTGCTTCAATACAAAATACATAATGTATCACATCGTGTTATGATTTCCAATATAAGATGGTGTACATATTCGAAACAGAAGGGGTCATGTACGGGCCGTGTGTTCATTCATGTAACATACAAACAAAAACTTTGTGATGGGAGTCGAGAACATGATAAAGAAAGCAGTTCATTATATTCTACTCTCATTAACGGTAGCCGTAATAGTACGCATGATAGAACTGGGAAGCTGCAGGAGATAATGAAGGAGAAGGGCTATTATAGTACGCAAAATAAGGATAATATGCATAGTACGGTATTCTTTGTTGGAAATAATCAGCAGGGTGGTTCCCACCAGCCGACACTCTTCGTAAAGATTGAGGGCGTTGTAAAGTGAATTGACTATTGTCACGGGAACAATCGTCCGCAGTTTGTTGATATCGGGATGGTAATGATAACGGCAATGAAATTTGCCGTTGTTGTGGTTGTTGTGGTTGTGGTGCTGTCAACAGTTGCTCTGGCGTTACTAATGATGAGTGATCATAGTCATATGGTGAAAATAGATTTTCAAGCTTGTGTTGATGAGTCGATGTGTGATGACTCGAATGCAAGCGTAACGTAGCTGTAGCATCCATGAGCTTCATCTGGTGTATGCTCCATGATGCTGGTGGTGGTGTCATTGTATTGGGTTCTTTGTGTACAATGTTCAATGGCTCGTCGTTCACCATCGTTTCGCCCTTGCTAGCTATTTTTAGATATTCTATGTCATGGCTATCTTCCATGGTGCTTAAATGGTTATGCCGATGCTTTCGTAAATTGCACCAAGGAATCTTGCTGATAATGCCACCATTCATATCGCCCAGTTTTTTATCCAATATAATAAATAGTGTCATGTGGATCATCCATTCAAGTGGCGATCGTTGGAGATGCGGCGTCATTGCATGAACGGATATGGATAACACACCCAATGAGGGTTTCCCTTTGCTGGATGGTGTATAATGAGCTACTGCGTCACAAACATCGTCTATATCATCCCCATTTGTCTTGATTAATGTTGGCCTGGGTGTGAGAAGAGAAAGTCAAATAGAAAAAAAGTACCAGATTGGCGACGGCATTCTAGCGAGTTGCGTAGTCTGCTAGTACGAATCCTATGTATTCATGCATGGGACCATCGAGTGGTTTCAGTGAAAACATGTAATGATAATGTACCTTTTACATACCAACGGTATTGATCACCTTCCCAGTCAAAGCTCCATTGAAACCCAATACGTGAAGATGTATCTGTGAACTGAACCTCTATTGCTTGTTTGTCGTGCAAAACTATCGAACGTGATCGTTCCGTTGCACTGATGGAGTGGCTCTCGGCGCAAGGAATAAATGACTCTGCATGTTCATATAAAAAGAACAAGCATTGATGAATTGGATGCAATAAAATGACATATACTGTATGTGTTTTATTATGAGTACCTGGATCAACCAAGCTTATGGCATAATTGTCGTCGAAATTATGTCGGATCTTTATATATGACAATTGCAGCGTCATCTTATTAGTAATGTTGATAATAGATGCATTGCATGGATGTATGTCAAGGTCGTATTGTACAGCAATTGTTGCTGTTGTCTCATGCGTGACTTTTGGCATAGTGATGAAGTGTACAGTAATAACTGATAGGGAAAGAAAAGGAGAAAGAAGAACCAAATGCAAGTTTTACATAGTCTTTATAAATGGATAACCGGTCCCATGACCATGTGTTTGGTAGCGTAACCATGCAATGATGGATATTTTTTATAATTATATATGTGTGCAGAATGTAAACGAAAAAGTACAATAAGCTTAGTGAACAAAGTAACGGGGTTCATTAAAGACATGGTAACGATGACCACGAATACCTCTACCACGAAACATGGTAGGATATCGCAAGGCAGTAGGAACTTGTGATTCATCAATACGTTCATAGGATGCCTTCCAGAAATCGCGTGGGTTATCAACCACTTGGAATTTGCCGGTTTGAATTTCGGTGTCAGTGATCTTGCCATGGCTGACACGAGCATAGCCGATACGACGCAAACCACGATAGCCGACATATTCACACCAACGATCCCAATCGGTTGGATCAATATCGTTCATATCGCCATCATTGAATAGAATGTAGTAGTTAGGTTGCTTTGGCTTGGTCACGACATAGCCCAAAAAGACAAATGGATTGGTACTGGTGCGCATGATACGTGCTAATTCGGTAGTTTGCTGGCGTCTATCCTCGGGATTCTCTTCTTGACCATTATGGCTCACAATAAAGTCAACTGGTTGACCATACACATCCAAGGTAGCATGAATGGCACATGCCAATTCACCATCGGGAGAAGGTAATAAATGGTGTTCTGATTGCAAGATTGGGAACTTGGAAAGCATTAAGCATCCCCAGGTATGCTTCATTGATGATGGTCCCTGCATAAAGTACAAATCGATTAGGTCATATCACATGATAGCGCCATAGTAGTACTTACGTAGTCCACATAGTATCCCAAATCCTCTGCAATGAACTGGGCCCAATCGCGGTTACCCATGATAATGCGCATAGTATCGGATTCCAAAAGACCTATAATAATGATGGCACAAGGATAAATTAGGAAACAGGCCTGCTTAGCCAATATTCAAGTCAAATGATACACATACCGACAACATCCAATTCCAAATCACGAATAGCGTCACGCATACGGATCTCACTTGCCCACATATCATTATCCAATGCAAAGTGAATAGTCCAAATAGCAGCAGTGAAAGATTTCTCGGCAGGGCGATAAGGAGCTGGAGTGACAGCTGAAATGACACGGTTGGTAGCAATTACAGCCGATGCAATGACCGATGATACAATAGCAACACGTGTGAGAGTACGTGCAGTCTTGATGATGTGTAATTGAGCCATCTTTTTAAATTGGCTATCCATAGTAGCTTGCTTGTGTGCATTAAGGATACCACAGCCAATAAGAAGCATCAATGTGACCAAGATCCAATTGGTACGTTCACGAGCATAAACACCACCAGGGACAAATTCATATGCAACGACCCACACGTGAGCAAGGCACAACACGTTATAAACCATGAAACCAGTGAAAAGGGTCTTGAAAGGAGGATGAGTGGTGATGGCACGAACGGTAGCTGGCATGATTGACATGAGATAAAAGCCAAGAACAAGACCACCGTAATAAGCATTCCATCCAGCTGAGCAGTAGAAAATGGCACATCCAATACATCCAACAGCATACCAAGCGATACTTGTGGTGATACGACGCATTGAAGAAATCCAAAGACCCAAACCAAGAGCAGCAATAGTGGCGACACCCCATGGAACAGGCTCAGGACCATAATTAGGATAGCCATCAACAGTCCAACGCATGATGGTGGATGAATCTGAATACATTGAATGAAGTGCAAATAGAACAGCGCCAAAACCAGAAGCTGCCATGAGCCAGCTGCTATTTTCAGTTGTTTGACCAGGAGATGCAGGTGCAAGATCATGTTCAATAGGATGATGAGCTGCAGGAGAATTGACATCACGAAGAATCACTTCAATGGCTGCAATAACACCGAGTACAATGCCAATCATATTACGACCACCATTTGCTTCGTGCATAATAGGCCAAATTGGGTTTTCAGTCCACCATGCCATCTTGACCACATTGTGCAATACCAATCCAATACCCCAAATAAGAATCGATCTTTCCAAGCTACCCACGTGAGCACGTGCTTCGAACCATGTGGCAGTCCAAGTCATTGTGCTGATCGCCAAACCAATAGCTGTAAGTGAGAGTCGATATGCAGGGTCTTGGAATGCATAGGATGCAACACCAATTAAAGAGAACAAATGGAATACACCACGGTACTTGGCCATGAGTTGACGAAGAGGGCGGATGCCAAGGAACATGGGAGCAACAGTGATCAAGAGGAATGCTTCGTAACCCGAGATTCCCATATACCACAAGGGGAAGTACCTATAAAGTATCAATATTGTCAGCTTATTTCCATATCCGATCCTTCATTTCCTTACCAAATAAGCAAAGCCAATGAAGTAAGCATTGACCAAAAGACAAATGCTATAATATAAAGGTTAATTTTATCATTGACGGTCATAACCATTTCATCCATACCGAGATAAGCTTCAGTGGCATATCCACGCAAAGCGATTAAAGAGCGTAAGAAAGTAGGCGAGATGGTATCTTCAGGGCTAAAATGGTCCAAGTCAATAAGATGGATACATGGATCGTAGTAAAATTTCCTCACCTTCCAATTGCTGCAGAACTGATATATTGACACCACAGTATGAAATAAGAGAGAGAAAGAGAGAAAGAAGAAAGCATCGTTATTATTACAGCACACAATTAGAAGTAAAAGTCTCTAGTACTAGACCAATGCGTACCCTTCCTTTGTTACTGGAATTGCACCAGCATGTCCACCCGACATATCCACCAGTGAAAGTTCGAAAGTCTGGAAATCCAATGCCGTCACTGCATCGAAAGCAACATCGTAAAGGATAAGCGACCACTCAAAGAAAGCATAGGTGGTATAAGCTGAGAAAAAAAAACCATCACGTTAGTTTATACGTGTATTCCTTGTCACCACTATAAGTTATACTCACCTCCAGGCACTTTGTGAATCTTGTGTTGCAAAAAGTAATAGATCATGGGTGGCAAAGTTGCAAAGAAGGCCACTGTAAAGATACGGCGCCATTTTAAGGCTTGTTGATTGTTGCGTGCGCTAGTATAAACGACACCGAGTTGCCATGGCAAGGTGCAGACCAAGTAGGTGATCATGGTGATATCATGAGTAAGATGATCATCGGTAGAAGTGATATAGACCCATCCACCACAAGATACAGTGCGAACAATGCCAACCATAAGAAGGAACATTCCAAATCCACGAGAACTTGTACGTGCTGTTCGAGTAGTATAGAAATACCAAAGAAAGACCAATGCAAAGCGGGGACCGGATGTAAGTGCAATTAGGATTTGAAAGATGGCTCGAGCTGGATATCGGTCACCCGTAGTCGCGCTAACACTGGGAAACCATTCCTATACATCATTCATAAGCAATTGAACAAGAATACGATATTCATTCATGACTTACATCTGGATAACCAAAATGCTCGTTGCGAACAATTTTGTAATAGTGAGTGTAGCAACCAACAGCCAAAGCAAGCAAGAAAGCACCTATCCAATAATACAGTGAGCAGTATAGTTCAAACGCAATGAAAGGTACTTACTGTAAGCACAGATGGTATGTGCGTAAGAGACATACTTTCCACCAAACTAACAACACGTGTCAATGTGTCAGCTACCATTGGAAAAACAAGGGCGCGTATTGTCAAATAAAACTTGCCTTTGTGATGGTAGTCGGTTGCACCTCAGATGCGGCTGAAACTGATGCTTTTTCAGCCATGGTGAAAGAATGTGAACAGGGCGCGATCCGAGAAAGGAACGAGAACTAAAGGCAAAGATATTCAACACAACCCACACCTGGTATCCGCTCTTCCTTTTACAAAGAGGCTCCGCACGTTTCACATGTGCAACATGCCAGAATGAGTTCACGTGAGCTTAACATTACTTTGGTTCTCCATACTGAAGCAAGTTGGCTGATATATGTTAATCAAATAACCTTATATCCACTCAGTGTTCAGAAGCTCTGTTGTCATTTTCTTTTTCAATGCAATGTTGTTTTCTACTTTACAATCTTCAGGGGTGGCATCATTTAAGAAAAGGAAAGCTTCTTCCATAACCAAGCAGGTTATTGTTGCTAGGTTTCTCCATTGTCTCCATGATTATTTCCTTCACCCTTCAAACTTTTCACTTGATCCATCCAAGTTATTTTTCCCACTTTGATCATTCTTCTTCGCATCCTCCAATATTAATTTGTCAATGTCCAAACAATACATAGCTTGTTCATTCAACTTCTCTTAATGTTCAATTTCCATTATCATCTACTGTACTCTATATAGCTCGCGTGATGGTCTGCTATTGATGCTGTTCGTGTATCGCTTCTTGATTATTGCTCATCTCTCCATCAGTTTCAATCGATAAGCTACTTGTATAGTATGAATCATCCATGCTTAAATGAGAATCATGTATACTTATCTTTTCAACTGAATGCAAACAACCAAAAACACTGGGAACTGCAGGATACGGACCCGTTGTGATCAACACAAGCATTGGATGCATCGAGAGGCAACGACTAGGTACCCTGCACCTACAACAGCTTCTCACTACCAGTTGATTCTAATAGCAGCCTCTGAAGTAGATTGTTCCTTTGTGTTGAGATAAACGGAAGCATCTGGAACTGTGAGATGCGGATCTATTACGACCACCATATACTGATGGGAGGCAATAAACGGGTATCACACATTGGCAATAGACATTACTACAATAGCAACCCCTAAAGCAATTGTTTCTCCATGCTTCGTTGATTGGGTTGCCATGACACGTATCAAGCTCTGCAAAACCTTAGATTAGGCTCTGATTGGCTGTCCAAGAATGCTGATCTCACCTACAATAAGACTGTCCACGTATCGGACAGCAATCTTTGTGCGTTGAATTGATGGAGGACGAGAAAGAAAGCGAGCACAAATCAAGGGAGAACAATCAAGAGAGAGATATGTAGTGAGCGAAAAGAGGTGTAAAGTGTAAACAGAGAGAGAGAGAGAGAGAGAGAGAGAGAGAGAATTGAAATCGCAAGATCTCCGGCTGCTACAGCTCAGTCAGTAACCTTCCTCCTAGTATTTGACACTTCTCCTTCACTCGTCGTAATGGCGTACCATGACTACATGAATTCCAAGATTTCTGATGGCTGTACCACTCTATCATTATCAACGTTCTTAAAGGACAATGCCGACAAAGTACAGGAGACAATAATGGCGGGAAACCTTTCAGCAGACAACATAAAACGACACTTTATTCGAGAGTATCGAGAAGCGATAAAGGAAACGAATCTAAAGGTATCGAATACAGTAGCCATGATTTTTGAAAACGTATTAACTAAAAGCACTTGCATAGAGTAACTGCAACACTGCTCAAGTGGATTGGATGTACTGGATCGCGCAGTTGAAACAGGTAAATCTTGATATATTGGCTGCATGAATTATTCCTGACGCGACATGCTCTATGGTAGATTGAAGCAGCAAAACAAATCACAAAGGAAAGAGAAGCACTGCATACTAGTTTACACCGTCAACAAAACCGTGCCATGTGTGATACTTTAAAGATGATATCAAAGCGGTCTTTACCTGAAGCACAAGCATCTTCCTCAAAGCGTCAAGCCATTTCTTCTTCACACAACAATACAATCGAATTTAATCAACACTCTGAAGCAAAAGCGCACATTTCCGAATTGCTTCAATGGATATCTGAATATAAGGACCTTGATTCAGATACTAAGAAGCTGTTATCATTGGTGGATCGATTGTAAGTAGATTTCAAGATGATGAGAGAATCATTTTGTACTTAATAATAGTAACGTAGTGGCCGTGACAATGTGTTGGATCTCACAAGTGAACGATTTTCTTCATGGAACAAGTACTTGATCGAAAACACAATTCGCACCATCAAGTTTCCATACACCATCACCATCAGCGAAGCATACATTCTAGCCTACGTGAACCAGTGCAAGGACCTCTCAGATCTCGAAAAATTACGACGTACTCTCTTTCAATATATCGATGTTGCCGATGGTATCGAGTACATGCGAACAGCAATTCATCACATGTAAGCATTATGGTATGTTTGTTTAGAATGAATGCTCATATTTTATCATGTGTCCATAATATAGTATTTTACTGTGGAAATCGAGAAAGATGGAACGTGTTAACCAAGAATCATGGTGGAAGCAATTTGTTTATACAAATCTCTTTGATAATGCATTTCTCCATATGAATGAATTTGATATCAAGCGGTACGTTGTGTTTTCTCCAAATCCAAACCAGCTACTTATTGTCTGTAGATCGGAATGTGCCTCCACCATTGTTGATGCTTTCAACACGTTGGTTTCCAACGATATTGCCCCATTTCCTACACACAAAACTGATTTCGCTTTACGTGCAACCGATACTGGTGATGATATGCTCTCAGGTGAAGACAAGCCCAGTCATGTCGCTAGGAAAGAATTCTGTGATGCTGTAGTCAAGAACGAAAAGCTGAGGATCATGTCGACTCACGTTGCTAAAAGTCAACTACCTCATCCCCAACTGAACACTTACTTTGATGCACTTACTACTATGTGGCATGGTCGACGGTTGATGATTGATGGCACCAAGGAAGTGGATGGCAGATTGATACACTACCGAGCTGCTGAATGTAGTATACCTTTGTTTCCTGGCGATTATCCACAACTAGCCAAGTTGCTTAAAGTAGTATTGTCACTCAAGGTATGTGATCCATCATTCCATTTGGCATCATCATGCTCATAAACTATTTCTTTCCATCAAGCAACGGATCATCACTACCAAAAAGTTACTGGATACCATCAAACACACCACCATGCAATTGCTCTTAGACGATGAAAGTGGATCGCGTTCACCATTATACATTTCATCCAAGGATGACAGCTTTGAACTCGACGAGGAAGCCATGGTCAAGTTGGCAGCACTTTTGCCGATGGATGAAAATGAACGACTACGTCAATATCGGAAAGCTTTGGATGAGGAACTAGCAACCAATGTGAATGCAAAGTTTGCTGATCAAAAAACAATCAAAGAAATCAACTCTCGAAGCATCAAGCTTGTCAACGTTACCCACCAACTCGATACTGAACTTGCAGAATGATACAATCGATGAACCTATATCTAGAAACCATTATATCTTTAAATTTGTATATGAACCCCTTGCTCTTACTGTTGCATATATCGACACATCTTATACTTCCATCCCATTCAATCCTAAAATGAACACATAGTCATGAACCATCACCACTCGTATATTCGTATTATACAGTACAGTGTTCATCGTTATTTGAATATTCTAGCATCTATAGTGATTTGCAGCTTTATGATATATCATTTGTAATCACTGAAGAGAAGGTTTATCATCTTGCATTATGTAAGGTATCTGTCATTTCATTATCTAATATGGTATGCATTCAAGGTTTTTTGGGTAGAGTCCCATTATTCTCTTGCAACCACCCCTCCTGGATAAAACAAACAATGAGCAACCACAATGATCCAATATAATGAAGGAGTACTTACATCAATGGGACATGGGAATCTTGCAGCATTATTGATTGTGAATGAGAATGGAAAACCAAGGATGCTGATGGTTGGCGTCAGTGAGTAATTAATAGCAATATCCTTTTTGGATGCTCCAGTGAGACCGCATTTCTGAGAAAGGTCAAGTAGCATCCGTTGGTCTTGATCTTTTGATTGATCATACTTGATCTGGAAAGGGAATGTAAAGTTGGTCGTTGCCTGAGCACCAATAACGATATCTGTGAGTTCACCACCTCCTACAGGTTGACGTGGATTGGTTGGGTAATAGGCCTAATGTTGTAAATTGATGTTAACGCACAGACATTCTCATGTCATGCCACTATCTCCCTATCAAGCGTACAGTAGCCTTAAGCTTTTCGAAAGCAGCACTTTCAATGTTGGGATTAACGACGCCAATATCGAGCCCGACATTGATTTCAAATGCCATTTGAGACGTGGATTGTTGTTGAAATCTTTCGAGACCAGCTGGATGGTCAACGACCTTGTTGAGCTCCACTTTGGGCATCTTGAACATGGCTGCAAGTACACCAGCTGTGACTGAAATCGCCAACAAGAGCAAAAATCCAATACAGCATACACATCGCATCCATGATGGCATGCATGGACAACAAGGACAGCAAAAACATGAACAGAATTCAGATGATGGATGTGATTGCTTTGCCAATTCTGCTTCTAGTTCCGCTGCGTAAGAGTGTTTAACCGGACCTAGGTAACACAATGCAACATGGGCAACGCATGAATGAATTCATACATGAATGATGAAGCGAGCGTAACGGTTGTTATTTTTTCTTACCTGCTACATTAGGTGGTACAGGGTAAGGGTATGGTTTCCACGCAGGTTCATAGAAAGTTGTAATGTGTTGTGGCATTGGCTGATGGTGTTTTCAAGGGATGGTAATGAAAAGGGTGATGAATCTCCACGTCGTGTTGCATGGTGAAAGAGACAAAAGGACATGATATGTATGGGCATATTAAAACGCTCATCCCTGGTGTAATAGCACGAAGCATGCACGTCACATTGCAAAGACATCCTCATTTATATTATTATTCTATTGAACAAATATTCTATTTAAGACGATGGGATGGTCCCACTACTTGAATTGCGTCCAATAGATGTTGCTGTTCTACATATACAGGCGAATCTTGCTGTATCCTTAAGCTGTTCTTCAATGCAATCAAAGCAGCCTTTCTTACAACTGCTTTGAGATCTGCTCCACTGTAGCTTTCAGTAGATTGGGCGATGGTATCCAAATTCACTTGACTATCTAAGCGTGTTCCCCGCGCCAGCACATGTAGAATGTTCAATCGTTCTTTTTTGCTTGGTAATCCAACATGTATCATGCGATCCAATCGTCCTACGTAAAATCAATACTTGAGCACGTTCATCATACATCCCTATTATTGTTGTACATACCAGGCCGTAGTATGGAAGTATCAATGGATTCAGGATGATTGGTTGCACCGAGGAGAATAACGCTTTGGTCCGTCTTGTCGAGATGATCAATTTCAATAAGGAATTGAGAAATAAGCTGCAAGGGAAGAAATGATTGAGTCAATGGCTATAGTGAAAAGTCCATTTCAAATGCTCACCTTTTTACCAACATCACCGCTTGTTTCTCTTGATGAAAAGATAGCTTCAAGCTCATCAAAGAATATCACGCAGGGACTGCATCGAATAGCTGTACGAAAGATAGAAACTACTGCTTTCTCTGATTCGCCCACCTATCAAAATCTAGTTAAATAAAAAGTTGTACTATCATCCATAGATAGCATACCTCTCCTTTGATTAAATCGGGTATACTAACTGCCATAAAATTGGCTGATGATTCGGTAGCTACCGCTTTGGCTAGCAGTGTCTTGCCTGTGCCAGGTGGTCCATATAATAAGACGCCTTTGGAAGGACGAATGCCAAGTCGCTTATAAGCAGATGCATGCTTGTAAACCCATACAGCTGATTCTTCAAGAGCTTGCTAAAAGCGATATTCGTTGTATTAGTTTATGACCATATCAACTTGAATTCTTTTTTCCTTTACCTTTGCTTCCTGTAATCCACCAATATCGCTCCACCTTACGGGATCAGGCTTCTCCGCCATTTGTAGTGCATTCACACGAATGCGATAGAATGTGCTATCGAAATGATGCTGGCATACTTTAAAACATAGTGTGAGATGTACTGAGCATATAGAAAGCGTACCATCATGCACCCAATGTACCTGTATCACTTTGGTCGGTATGGGCAGCTTCTAAAGCTAACTGACACCATCGTGAAAGATCAGCAGCGACAAAGGCATGCGCTTGGGCACTCAGTGATTCCATTGATACATTCTTGTCTAATTGTAACCCCTGAGCAATGTGTCGCAGTAAGGCAAATCGTTCGTTCGGTGTGGGTATCTGCAATACGATTTCATCCTACAAGTTCATGTCAATCACAAATATGTCATGTATTCTATCACAGCTTTCACATACATCGAAAAGATTGCGTACAGTCCCTTGAATGGCAGATGGATCTCGTGTAGTAGCTACCTAATCCATGCGCATATTATATAAGCATTTTGCATTAGGTTCATATGCATGGGACAATTACCAATATAGCACGACCAGCGTGGGTTTCACTTTGAAATGATCCAAGAATCCGTTGTAGTGCAGGCAATAGACCAGGTTCTTGGATGGATGATGTGTCTTTCTTTGGAAAGAGTAAATCGATATCCTCGATGATTACTAAGGTACATGTATTAGATGTATCTCATTTATGTATATATCCTCCACTTACATAATCCTTTTGAAGCATCTTGAATATCCCATGCCAAGCGTTCCAGCGCAATAGCAAATTGTCCCTGGTGTAATGCAGACATCTCGCCCATGATGGCACGTGATACCTTATCACACAGCATGAATGTACTGAGCATGTGCCACCCTATTCTTTCGTTACCTTGAGACCGTGTTGTGTAGCAATCATATCAAGCACCGTTGATTTGCCTACGATACAAGAGTCAATACGACCTGCGAATTAAATAAATGAATACTTGCCAATGCCTGAATCACCAGTGAGCAAGATCGCACCAACTTGACACAGCTCGTCTTGACGATCGAAGCCCATTTCGAACAACTGTGCTAATCTATGGAGCCATGTCAGCCACTGAATATGCTGCTACAGTGTAAAAGAGAATACCTGGCACCCTCATCGCCATAGCAATCAGACAGCAAGTTTGATAAAGGAGGTGGAACCATATTTGTCGTGAAAGGCGTGAATCACTTTGCTGCCACTAAAAATTATTCGACATCCATGCAGGAGAAGTCGAGGTGAGAACAATGAAATCGAATCTACCCAGTATAAAAACCATTCAACCTTTGCATTCTTTTTCTTATTATCTTTTCTCTGCAATGATTAGTTTGGTTATTCTTACGCTTGCATGTTATGTCATCTATCGTTACTGGAAGCAGTTTCGGACGCAATTTGCCTTTCTTCAACGCATCAAGGCTTATCAAGCATTGACACCTTTTACCAATACTCCTCAAGTGCTCGACCCAGTATGGACCCCTTTACAACAAGGCTCAATTCCAAAATGGCTCAATGGTGTCATGTATCGCATTGGTAAGTTGATTACTCTTTATTTTTGATGATCATGTATGTACTTACACAACTTGCATAGGCCCTGGTCGATATAATCTCGGAAAGGATGATAACAGTTACATGATTAAGCATGCATTTGATGGAATGCCGTTCATGCACCGATTTGAATTATCGGCAAAACGACAATCTGTAAGATACAACTCTCGCCATCTTGCAGAGTCTGTAGAGCGAGATCTCGTGCAAGGTCGTGGAAAACAAATGGCATTCTTTGGACACGTGCAAGAATTATCTTTATGGGATATGTTTGCAGCAATGGTTGATCGATCCAAGATGGTGGTAAATGGGCTTAAAGTATCGGATAATGACGCATCTGCTGCCATGGTTGGAGTTACAGCAACACCCAATTATCCAGTACCCCTTGAATGGATGACAAAGGATCCTTTTCTGGTTGCCAAAACTGACTTGAACCTTCTGCAACAAGTACATCCTGAAAGTCTTGGTGAGTGTATATTATCTCTATAATTGTATATGACTAAAAACACATATAGAACCCCAAAAGTTATACAAGTATGGAGGATATGATTCACGTATCCAGGGTGATCTTTCTGCAGCACATCACCAGTATGATCCCATCACTGAGGAAATCTTCAACTTTAGTCTCAAACTTGGACCGGTTCCCAAGATCACAGTATTCTCTATCAGTAGCACGGGCCAAGTGAGCATTCTTGCTGAAATCACACATCGCAAATTGCCTGGCAATAGCAGCAGCAATAATCGAATTCGCCCAAGTTACATCCACTCGTTTTTCCTGACACGCAACTATATCGTCATTCCAGAGTACCCATTATATTATGAAGGATTGGATTTCTTGGTTACTGGCAACGCTATGGCGAGCATGCGATGGGATAACAATGCACCCACGACTTACTTTCATGTGATCGGTCGACGACCTGATATTGGCCATGTGGTGTCCATACCAACGAGTGGGTTCTACAGTTTCCATGGAGCCAATGCATGGGATTATGTTGATATGCATGGCAATCCAGTAATCGAATTGGATGTGTGTGCATTTCCCGATGGGGATATTTTATATCAGCTGCATACCTTTGGCACTTTTTGGCGTACCATGGATGCGACATCGAGCACAAACATATCAAAGGACACACCCAAAGGAATGACATTGCCACCTAAACGTCAAGATACATTTGGTGATTTGCGAAGATATCGCTTAACGTGGTCTGGCGCAAGCTACAGTACACTGGCACCCAACATTGAATTTGCTCGTTTTTCTCAGCATTATGCACTCAAGCCATACCGTTATGTGTGGGCGTGCCAATTCAAGAAACCATTGAACGATGAATACGAACGCTATGCCGTGGTCAAGGTTGATCTCGATACAGGTGCCATTATGCAACATGATTCCACCCACATGACTTTCTCTGAACCTATCTTTATACCCAAACCGGGAAGTGATCAAGAAGATGATGGTGTAGTGGTTTGCTTAGGTACTACAGACGATGGTAGTTATCTGGTGATATTGGATGCCAAGACTATGGAGAAGATAGCACAATGTCATCTTGGATCATTTTCAATTTCAACTTTTCATGGATCCTTTGTAGATGAACAATTCCAGAATGTTTCTATCAACTGAATAAAACAAAGAATTGGATTATATTGTGTATGTGATATAAACTCATTGCGTTCATGTTACAATGTGCAAGTTAAATTCCAGCTACTTTAAAGAGGATAAAGCTGTTGGCAGCAGCATAAATGACAACCAAAGATATATAAAAGACTACATTGGTTGTTGGTCAACCCATCCAATAGAATGATTATTATCCCAGGCTATATATGTGGAAAGATGAAAGCGGAGGTATAAGGTGGGGGATTGTAAATCATCATTAAATGCTCCAACAATCAACAGTGTTGCTGATATTATCCACGCGCTTCAGATTAACTAGAAATTGCGTAATGCAACCGAGATCCATAAGACATACTGTTATTTGCTCAAGGATGATCTTTATTACGTTGTCAAGTACATGTACGAATTACTTGGGGGGGGGTGTGATATGTAATATGTGGTTTATGTCAGATACAATTTGAATCACAATGACAAGCAACACGCTACCAGCTACGCTTTTAATGGGTTGATCTTTGTCCACTGGTCGATCATCTCTCTTAAACAACCGGTTGTCAAAGATAATTCGCTTCGCTGAGAAAGCATTCGTGTAAATCCCGCACAAGGCAAATGTCGGTGGTTCCTCCTTGCCTTTCCACCACGCTTTACACCTTCACTTGTTGAACCAAATGGTGAGTGACAGCCGCCTCTTTTAGCACACTTGTTAATCTCGTTGTGGGTTTATTATAGTCGGTATTATTGGAGACATCGCTGGGCGACATTGTCATTGATCTGTTTACAGAGGAGTGTCCCAAGACCACGTTGAACTTTTTGAAGCTTTGCAAAATCAAGTACTACAACTTTTCGCCATTCCACAATGTACAAAAAGATTTCATGGCACAAACAGGAGATCCAACGGGACGAGGTGATCAGGGTGAATCTATCTATGGCATCTTGAATGGACCTTCACAGCGTTACTTTCCAGCCGAGATCAATCCTAAACTGAAGCATAAGAGTCGTGGCACGGTTTCCATGGCAGTGGCACCTGATGCATCCTTAGAAAGTGGAGGTGTAAGTGGCAGCCAGTTCTTTGTCACATTGGGAGACGATTTGGATTATTTGGATGGCAAATACACAGTCTTTGGTGAAGTAGCTGAAGGATACGAAGTATTGGATAAGATCAATGAAGCTTACTGCGATGAACAAGGACGACCCTTTCGTGATATTCGTATACGACACACTATCATTCTTGATGATCCATTTGATGATCCTGATGGATTACAAGTACCTGATGAATCGCCATTACCCACCAAAGAGCAATTAGAATCCATGCGTATTGCTGAAGATGAAGAGATTGAGGAACAAGGCGATCCTGAAGAAATTGAGAAACGACGTAAAGCACGTGAAGCCAAGGCACAAGCATTAACACTTGAGATGGTGGGCGATCTACCATTTGCGGAAGTTAAACCACCCGAAAATGTGCTCTTTGTATGCAAACTCAATCCAGTGACACGGGACGAGGATCTTGAACTTATCTTTTCACGATTTGGTCGTATCAGCAGCTGTGAGATTATTCGAGATCGTCAAACCGGTGATTCACTTTCATACGCATTTATTGAATATGAGAACAAAGAGGATGCTGAAGAGGTAAATAACTAGATGGGATGATTGACAGGATTGACTCATGCGTTTGAGTTGTATAGGCTTATTTCAAGATGCAATCGGTACTTATTGATGATCGTCGAATTCATGTGGATTTCTCACAATCGGTTTCGAAACTTCATCGTGATTGGATCTCAGGACGTATGCGAGGAAACGGTGAAGCTATTGGTGGTTTCGACAAACTTGAAAAGCGAACACGATACCGTGAAGGAGATACGAGACGCCGAGGAGATGATTATGATTTGGTCTTTGAACATGATCGCAACAAACGCAAAGATGATCATCGTCGACGTGATGATCGACATCGATCTGATGAACGACATAGATCACATGATGACCGAAGGAGAAGAGATGATCGAAGGGATAGCAGTAGAAATAGATACCATCATCGTCGACCATCATCAAGGTCGCGTTCCCCACCTCGAAGACGATAAATGCTTACTTTTTAAAAAGTTGGATATTTATGCATTGGGTATATATGGTCATGAATTATGATGTAGTGGGTCTACAGGTCTATAAGGTGGTGCTGCTGGGTATTCATAACTGCGTCGATGCTCATTGGTTTGGGGTAGAGAAACAGTGTACAATGAAATGGGTGGTGGGGGTGGGGGTGCAGATTCTGTTGGGGTATCCTGTTCAAATTGAGCAGCTCGCTTTGTCATGTATAATCGTGCAGTGATAGAATAAGCAATCTATGAATGAACCAAGTTATTAATGGGGTACAATCAAGTGAAATAAAATCACATACAATCAAGAGTGTCTGCAAAAAGAAACTGAATGTGCCAGATATGTGTGTGGTTTCACGTTTAAGCTCACAAAGAGTGCGAGCATAGTTATCAGGTGGCATGTTGCCATGTTGGGTTGTAAGGTCGTGTTGACATTTTTGCAGTAACTCGTCGCTCTCAAGAAATAAGCCAGTAATGGATATCAGCTCGACAATGAAAGCTGTAACCAAGAATCCTACACCTGGATTCCATCGAGATGATTGGATCACACTAGCTTTAGTCTATATAAGCACTCGATAAGTCGCCGCTTATGACACAAGGAACTTTTTTTTTTACCGATGTAAACACAAAGAGATCAATCAAAAGTGCCGTGAGCATCATGATGGCAGCTAAAAGTAGAATCGCTTCTTTTACATTGGCAAGGCGTCTCTCTAATATGAGAAATCTTAATCCTATTGATCCATGGCTTTCATCGATTATTGTTACTACATACCATATATAAACTCCTTCAATGTCGCATAGATTGTGTGATATGCATTTATCTGCGGAAGATATACGACATCGAATTAGCATGGCGATGAGTCATGGTCGGTCATTGGAACGCCAAAGTAAACCTGTTGAAAGATATTTTGACCAAATAGACACACTTTTGTCCAGCCATCGAGATTTCGAAGGGATGATCGTACATGTGCGTGATCCGGAAAACGCATAAACCGGTTCAAAAAGCGTGATGACATGGGAGAAAAAAGAATATGTCGCCAGGGAAAGTGACTCTGAAATAATATATCAAGAATGTTGATTAGGTGGGAATCAGCCATTTTTGGAATCCTGCACATCATAACAACTACCACACAATGTTTGATGGATATAATAAACGACATCTTTATATATTCTAAAATATGTACTTGGTACAGGGTGGTGGAAAGAGGAACAAGCGCCTGCTGATAAGATATATATATATACAGAGATAGGCTAATTGGGAGGAAGTTGGAAACAAAAATAGATTGCCTGAGGATTGGGAAAAGGGAAAAGAGCAAGGTATAATTAACGACGTTCTTCTTCAGTAGCATCCACATGTTTGGCGGATTTGACATCAGGATTGCTTGAGACTGTATCAACAAAAGAGCATTCATCAAGATAAGGATCAGGATCTTGACTCTTGCCAGGGCCATGGAAGTACTTTCTGGCGTATGCATAATAGTAAATGACTGATCCACCAAGCACAAAGGCCAAAGGTGCACATGCATAGTTCATGTTGACTATGGTAGAAAAAGAGATTAATATCTGATGCAGCGAAGTGATAGAGTTACTCAAAATGATACATACGTGCGGTGACTGGTGCTTCAGTAGGGCACAAGAACAAGGCTGATGTGAAAACAATCCACAAGCAACTGACAGTGTTGATCACAGGAGAGAAAGGACCAAGATGGAAGGGACCACGTTGGAACTTTTTGCGTGCAACAGTAAGGCGCATGAAAATAGGAACGAGGTAAGCGAGAGAAGAAGCAATTGTGTTCACCGAAACAATGGCGTTATAAGCTGTAGAGTTGATGATAGACTATGAAAATAACGTTAGACAATGAGAAGAAACAAAGGACATAATGATTCATTGTATTCATACCAGTAAGCCAACAATGACAGCAAAGATCACGTTACCCCAAACGGCATAAACAGGTGTCTTTGTTCGCTTGTTGATACGGCTAAGGTACTTGCTGAATGGCTATAATGATCATCAAAAATATTAGCTTTCGCAGCATGAATGAGTATTTGTTATAATACTTGCCATTGCTTGATCACGTGCAAAGGCATAAGCAAGACGCGAGCTACCAAGGGTGAGAGCTGATCCAGAAAAGAACATGGCACCCATGATGATGACACAAAAGAATACGGTAAGGTTGTAACCAACACCATCAAGGAAGACCTTGGTCATTTGTGGGTTGATGTTGGTTTCGACAATTTGTGCTTGGAAATCTTGCACACAAAAGTTGACGGCAAGCATAAAGATGAAACCAAAGACACCAGCAGTACCGACAGCATACAAGATACCAAGAGGAGCACTACGAGCTGCATCCTTGGTTTCTTCTGACATTTGTGCAGCACTGTCGAAACCTGAAAGGGTATATTGCGATTGCAAAAGACCGATCAAAAAGGCATAGCCATTGGATGAGAAACCGGTGTCATTCTCAAAGTAGGTGAACTGTCAAAAGCGTCTGTGCGTGAGATATCAGGTGTATGGGAAAATAAACATGTGCAACGTACCACCCACTTGCCACTGGCCTTGTTGGGAGTCATTGCAAGACCAACAATGACAATGATCAAGGTGCCAATCAAATGCCATGCAAGAGATACATTGTTGAAAAAGCCATTGTATTTGATGCTGGAGGAGTTGATCAAGCCGTGAATAAAAGCAATGACCAAGAAGATGCCATATTGCCAATAGATGCCTGCATCATAATCGGGATTGGTAATATTGATCAACGAAGAAATAAACTGTGCGAGACCAAGATCCGTCGAAGTAATGGCAACTGAATGAGAAAATAAAATCAGTCAATATGCATAATGCATGCTGCATTATATGAATATAATAAATTACCAGTCTAAAAAAAATGTAAGTCAACTGTGGATGGAATGATGATTTTATATATGAATGATAACTCACCAAACCAAGCCAATTGCACCAGCCAGTGAGCCAGCAAGTGATAGGTACCCAGTCAGGAGGAGCCAATCGTGCAACCCAAATGTAAAGACCACCTGTGACAGGATACGCACTGCAAATTTCAGCAAGCGAGAGACCGACACAAAATGTAAAGATTGCTACTAGAAGATAGCCTTCAATAATGGCAATGGATCCACCTGATGTCATGGCATCACCCCAGAGCTATAATAATAATAATGTCATGGATGAGTCGAGATGCTGGGATGCGGAGTGGCGGATGTAGTTTGATCGTTTTGGATATTTACAGGTGTTAAACCGGAAAGAATCGAGCAACAGCCGAATGCGACGGCAAAGTTAGAAATGGTGGACATGGATTTGTTCATTTCCTGTTGAATGCGTAATATGTAATGTATGATTGAGTCAGCTTTGATTGTTGCATGGATGACATGTATGCAAATGACATGCCTGCTTATAGCCGAGAGATGCCATTACATCTTCTTGACGATGTTCAGATGTTGTTGACAATCCTGATTCAGCTGTTACTATCGCATCGTGGTTGATTCGAGGGTCTTCTGCCATCGGTAATAGGCAAATGTGCTGTTGACAAGTGAAGAACACAAAAAATTAAAAAGAAGGAAGAAGGACCAAAAATTTGCTTTTATTGGTTGCACTCCATTTTCCTCCTTGACAAGTGTTGCTCCGACTTATCTTTTGGTGGTACAGGTTCAACTCGATAAGACTAACTGCCCCAGACCGAGATGGCAACACAATGACAAATATTGCGACTTGAACACTCCTTTTTTGGTCAACATGTCCCTTGTGGTGACAAAGCATCCCACGGTATTGCATATGCGGTGTTCATTTATTGTGTGCGTGTGGGGAAAGTAGGAAACATAGTTCATTCAATGTTAGTCAAACTAAGTATGTCATACATCAACCACGTTGACAAGGGTGTACATCTTATCAGATATACACTTCCATTGTCTTTAACCAAAGATATATATAATCATGATCGTATTTTCTTTCCCCCTGGTAACACACTTTCCCACAATCCCACATGGGCGTCATTGGTGGCGTCGATCATTGTTAAGATTATGTCAAACAAGACCAAATGCATCGTTGTCCCTTGATCACTTGGCACATGCTCCGTTTTTCCCATGTGTGTAATTTGACTACCCCACTCGCAACCGAAACGTAACTTAGCGGAAACCTTAATTACATCCATCTCGATCCGACTTGTCCACGAATGAGAGTAGTATATTCATTCAGTATCCGCTTCTTGACTTGCCTATTTCTCCACATGGTTAAATTCCTGGGTAAGCGTGAGAACAATAATTGATCTGACACATCCTAACGATCCAATTACACTTGTATTTCATATGCCATCTACATCCGCGGTTTCGGGAACGATGATGTGGGGGATTATTAGACAATGACAATGGATAAAGACAATTTCGATAATAATGAAAGACAATGATATATTGGCGCAGTTGAGAACAATATCAATTTCTATATTACTTTGCTCTTACAAACAACCTATCCATAATGAAGCGATCACGCGATGTTGAAATTGACGAGAATGTGGACTTTGAGACATTGGTGCAAAGCAAACAACTTGTTCGGGGCCTTGCTGAAGCCGGTTATGAACGACCATCGCCCATTCAGTTACAAGCGATTCCATTGGGACGCTTGGGTATCGATCTCATTGCACAGGCTAAATCAGGAACTGGAAAAACAGTAGTGTTCAGTGTGATTGCACTTGAATCGATTCGTTCTGACGTCAATAAACCCCAGGTAACTGCAACAATGACAAAAGTGGGGGTCATGTCTCAGTTGGTTTCATTATAGGTGCTCGTTATAGCTCCAACGCGTGAGATAGCTGTCCAAATCCGAGATGTGCTACGTAATATTGGGCGTCATATGCAAGGTTTCCAATGTGAAGCGTTTATTGGTGGATTATCTATACGTGCCGATGCGAAGAAAGCACCCAAATGTCAAGTTGTTATTGGAACACCAGGTATAGAATTCGTTATCTTGACAAATAAGGGATCACTTATCTGTTTGAACAGGGCGATTGATCCAGTTGATGACCGAAAAGATTCTTGATACAAGTGAAATCCGATTATTGGTTCTGGATGAAGCCGATAGACTTATGTCAGAGACCTTTACCAAGCAAATACAGTAGGTGAATTATTGACATGACTTTTTATATTGGATAACTTATTCGTGATCAAGATATGTTTATCGACGATTGCCCAAGAGGAAACAATGTATTGCATTCTCTGCCACATTTTCAGATGATCTCTTGAAGCTTTTGGATACGCTGATGGATAAACCCCAAACCGTGCGATTAACTACCAAGGTACCCGAACTTGAAGGTATGATAATATTTTATCTCCCTTAATCTTATATCATTGAGCTCATGAATTAAACATAGAGGTACAACAATACTACAAGTCTATCCGAGTCGGGGAAATTGAGAATCCTTTCAAGCGGAAACTCACAGAATACAAGGCCAAATTTGAAGCTGCAGCCGAGATCCTTGGCAAGATACCATTTCATCAATGCATGATTTTCATCAACAGTGTCCCTAGGTATGTTTTTGGGTGTTCTGATGCTTCATTTTGATTAACGACATGTTCATTTGTAGAGCCATGGAGCTATCTAAATGGCTGACAGAGATGGGTTGGATGTCAGGATATATCAGTGGAGGATTATCTCAAGAACAACGACTCGATGTAATGGAACAAATGCGTGATTTCAAGCTACGTGTACTTGTATGCAGTGACTTGGTATGTGATAAAAACAACCATTTTATATCCGGTCACTAAACAATATGAATAGATTGCTAGAGGGATAGATATTGACCGGGTGAACCTGGTTATCAACATTGAGTATCCGCGTGACAAAGATACATATATGCATCGTGTAGGACGTACAGGGCGTTTTGGTATGTTGATTTCACCGAGAAATGACTAGTAATTAAAAAGTTCTTTGCAGGTACCTCTGGTATTGCAGTCAACCTTGTTGGATCTGAAGACAAGCAGTTTATGGAATCACTCAAGGATGAAGGGGTACATATTATGCCTTTGCCAGGTAAGAGATTGATTGTTCCTTTCATTTTTATTGCAGCATCTCAAACATGAAAATAGAGAATGTATCTTACAGCGAATTCAGAAAGATCCTTTCAGATAACGAGGAGGAGATGCTGAAAAGACATTGTGCAAACCGCCAAGATCAAAAGGACAAGCGACCAAGGTTTACAACACTGGATAAGAAACTTCATGCTGCAAATGATCGAATTCATGCATCTCCAAAGAAAGCAACAAATCAAAGCAAGTTGAAGTCAGCTCAACACAAGCAGCAAGATGAAAAGATGTCTCATTGTACACAATCGCATAATCAACCTTATCCCAGACAATGGCACATCCCACAACCCACATATACATCAATGCCTATGTTTCCTTTACCTTTTATTCAACCATCACCATCCCCACATCAGTATAGTCACCAAAATGTACCTCCCCCTATTGTTGTACCCTCCTTTCTCGCAACGAATTCAAGGAATCAAAACCATTTTATACCACCTGATCTTTGGTTTTGAGGAATAAATAAGAAGCATCTCACATTACTCACTAAAGGTTGATTCATTCGAGAAACCAGCTAACGAATATTGCTAGCGATTGTTGTTTAAGTTGAATGAAATACGCGTTATACACTCAAGGCTCTCATACTGTTTGTGATGTATTAAATGAAACTTGCAGCTATGATTTTAATAAATGACATGTTTATCTTACTAATATCATTACTGCTTTCAAGATAAGAGATTTTATGCGCATACTCGATCATTGGGATAGCCAAAGCAACAGAGTTGTTACAACTGGCTGAGTATTAAATGCCCAGCTACTCGCCCATTATGTACTTTTCAACCACTACCACTACCACTACTGCTTTACCACACTAATGAGCGCATACGGATCCGGCAAATCTGCAAGTGTTCTTTAACCCATTTATTCAGATCTATTTGCTAACATATCATTAAATAGAGTGACACTGATTTTCGGCGCAAATGGGATAGGGCTGAATATATTGAGCGTGCCAAACAGCGTGAAAACCGGGATCGATTGGCTGAAAAGAATGAAGAACGACGACGAATGGGATTAGCACCCATCCGAGAAAAGAAAGACAACAATGAGCAACTGGAATCACTCAAAATGCGAGACGACAGGATCGATTTCGATTCCAATATCGGCAAGATACAAGTTGTACAAGGCGGATCATCTGGCGAAGCATCACGGCAACCTGGGTTTTATTGTAAAGCATGTGATATCGTTGTCAAGGATAGTGCCAATTATCTCGATCATATCAATGGACGAAAGCGTAAGCTTAAAGTAACCTTAGCGATGGGAGAGATGTGTAACTCATGCATTTTTGATTAGATCAACGAAATGTCGGTGTGCAAATGAAAGTGGAACGCTCGTCTGTTGACTCTGTCAAGGATCGATTAGCCATGCTCAAGCGTAAAAAAGAGGAACCTGAGGAAGAATATGGTAAGCTGTGATATCCAATGATTGGGTTGGTTGGAACATGAATCTAACGATGTTCATTATAGACTTGGACCAGCGTATTGCTTCACTCAAGCAACAAGAAGAAGAGGAGCGACAAAAACGAAGAGAACGGAAACGGCAAAAGAAGGAAGCAAGGAAAAAGAAGCACGATAAAGAAGATGAACCTACTGCAGAAGAAGATGATATGGCAAAGCTTATGGGTTTCTCCGGATTTGGTTCAACAAAGGCTGAATAAATGCATAGATTAGCATGTTATATAAACACTTGATGTATCCAATGGTGGATGGTGAAGAAATTAGGCAGTTGGAAATTAGGTGGACAAAGTCAGGTAACTTTTTCAGGGGCAATAAACATTCATCATCATCCCTGAATCCGTGGTATGCTCAATTAATCTCTTTACCGGAAAGCACCAAAGGAGGAGGAGTTTGAGGATAAACAAAGGAATTCACATTTACCCATCATCCATCTTAACAACAGTATCACATCAATTTAATTTCCATCACGATATGTAGCATTAGCAAATAAATGTTATCTTTGCACCTTTCTTGCCCACGCTATTTAATGTATTACAGAGCCAATACTCTATAATGATTCAGAGATACAAATGGGCTGTGTCAATTTCTGGGGTGGCTTTATTTGGATAAGCAAGGTCTGCGTGCTATCATGCCTTCCATTCATAACCAAAAATATATATAAGGCTTCTACCGCTGCATCATCCAGGGGACAATGAATCAATGTGGTCAACGCCACGGATATATCATCATAAAGGTCATATACAATCCCAAGCAACTCGTTCAACAGGGACATAATTTGACAGGTGCATTATTCTTCCATGTGATTGACTTATAGCTATGAACGTAACAAACGAGCATTCATTAAGGATAATCAGGTTTGCTATTAGATGGAAGATTATTTTGCTGTATTCTAATGTCTCATTCCTTTCTGTGACTTTCAGGGGTATGAAAATGGGAGAGATGATTAGCAATCTTCCCACTTGGATGTGACCAGTAGCTGGGAAACATTCAATGTGAGAAGCGTCCATTGTTTGGGGAGAATTGTACCCTGTGAGGAGAGAAGGGTAAAGTACATTCGCAACAAAATGAGGATGAGAATAATGCATAATATGCAGCGTTTGGCCAAGGAATAAACCCACCTCGTTCTCGTAACGAAGCGTTGTCAACAACCTAATATATGTGTACAATCGAACGATACGAGACATGCATGATTTTTGTTTCACGTACCGATATCAGTATAGCTCGTTTTGACTTTTGTGTGCCAATCCATGTCAAGCCTTGTCATGTTGACAGTGTTAAATAACCCTTTGGTCTGACCGTGGTCACTTTATATCTTTGAGTTTCTCTCACTTTCTCCCACACAGCTGCCATCTTTCAGGAGGCGTTGATCACCCTGTCGTCTCCTTGTAATGGGTAAATGGGTGGCAGTAGTGATGTAGTTTAAAGTCAGTTTGAGGCGCTCATTGCGTTTCTTTCTCTTTTCTTTCCCAACACTCTCTTTCAATTCAAAAAATATTTCAACCTAGTACTGTAATACGCGATTTCTCTTAGGGAAGATCGTGTAAAATCATCACCATCCGACTTTCTTTATTGCTCTTGCAATAGATACATACATCCACACACATACAACACACACGTGCAACAAACGACAAAAACAAGCACTGTGAGCGAATATCATATCGATTGCAATGGCATCTAGTGGTGCTACCCATAGTACTAATATATCACCTGTACGCATTGCACGATCTAAAAGCGGTGCTGATTTGCTATTTGACAAGATGAAGCAAGACAAACTACAACATGATGAGCAAGCAGCTGTGAATTTTCTAAACGAGATATTGGATGATCACGCATCAATCACATGCGGAAATCTGCATGAAGAACTCAAAGACGGTGTGCTGCTATGCAAGTGAGTTGGATGTACTTTTCTTTGTCATGCACCCATAAATAATGGGAGAACGCTTTACATGGGAAAATCAACGTGCACTACCTACCAGCTGCATATTCCCTGTTATTCCGCGTCACCAAGGGGGGGAATACTAAGAGACCTTTTGGCAGCTGACTAACAATGTATATTGTATGTGTAGTCTTGTCAACAAGCTCCGCCCAGGAACCATTAGACATGTTGGTCAACGCGATTTGTCGTTCATCAAGGTGAGAAATTATGCACATCTCATATGTTATACTACTAATGGCTGATGATGACATAAATAATAAACAATTAGATGGATAATATTACCCGCTTTCTTCAAGGTGCACGACAGGTAAAAATGGACAATGATACAATCGGATGATGAATAACTCTCACACACATGGCTTTGTTAGCTTGGTCTCAATGATGCACAGTTATTTGAAACGATAGACTTGTTCGAAGCCAAGGATATGCCTGCAGTGAGTAATACCGGTAGTAGTAGGAAACCCCTGCATATCCCTTCAATAGTGCACCAAGAATCAAATCAACTGATGTGACCATATCACTGGCATGTATATTACCAACAACAATAGGTCATCCACACGATTCTCGTAATAGCACAAATGCACTACAAGTCAGTTGATAGGAAGAGGGAGCCAAAGGCGCCAAAGGAGCATGTGCCAGCGGGTGGAAAGGAGGATGCACAGGCGGCGATAAAGGAGATTCAAGGTAACTGTATTTACTGCTTGCATTGTGTTATGCTAGGAGAATATGTGTAGGAGCTAAATCATGATTTACTATCACCCAAAATAAGATGCTCCGATAACCAATACCACCACTATCGACAGTGATGATGAGGATGACCATGAATCAACTACAGGGTATCGAGATGTTCGAGATATCTTTGCTACTGCATACGAAGATGATCCCTTTGTGCGACCGCCCAAATCACCTTTACGAGCAACACCCAACAAATCGAATGCATCACGACGAGCACACCATCCACAGCGAAGAAAGAGTGCTGAGGAACTTGGAACACAACGTCCATCAGCACCCGTTTTCTCATCCCAAGGTCGTGCAAATCGAACAAATAGCCGTGACTTTACATCAAGCACAGCTATGTCTCGTACATCATCAGCATCTTCATGCCATTCTTTTCTTTCCTCAACATCATCCACATGTTCTGAAACACCACCAGTGACACCATCATCGACTACTGGCAGGAGTCGACGAAAGAGTGATATGCTTCTTCAACATCATCATTCAGAATCACATGATCACAATGGAAAGGATTTAGAGCATCGCCAACTACTCAAAACAGCAGTGGAATTTGATAAACAGGATAAAAGCAGCACTACAAACAAATCAAGAGAAAAGATTTCATTGAAAAGCAAAGATGGATTAACACGAACACAATATCAACTTGGTAATTGCATTGGAAAAGGCCAATTTGGAAGTGTCTATCGAGCACTTGATCTTTCCACTGGAGAAACTGTGGCGGTAAAGCGTATCCGATTGGATGATGCTGATATTGACCAAGAAATAATGAAAGAAGTTAGTCTTTTAAAGACAATGAGCCATTCGAATGTCATCCAATATCTTGGTTTCATCAAGAGTCGAAACCATATCAACATTGCATTAGAGTAAGTGGATTTCTTACGCACAGATCCCCCCTTACATATACATTTTTGCCTTTATTCTTATATCCCTTTTAAAGATACGCCGAAAACGGATCCCTAATGTCCACCCTGAAAGCATTTGGTGCATTCCCCGAAAAGCTTGTTGCATCCTTTTGCATCAAGATTTTAAATGGACTAGAGTATCTGCACGCCAATCAGGTGGTACATTGTGATCTCAAAGCTGCAAACATCCTCACCACTAAAACAGGGGATGTCAAGCTCTCCGATTTTGGCGTATCACTCAATCTTAAAATCAAAGGTGCAGATGCTGGTACTGTATCCGGTACACCCAATTGGATGGCACCGGAAGTCATTGAGCTCAAAGGCGCTTCTCCCAAATGCGATATTTGGTCCCTGGGTTGTACGCTAGTCGAGTTGATCACTGGCAAACCACCTTATGCAGATTTGATTGCCATGTCAGCCATGTTTCGTATCGTTGAAGATAATTATCCACCCTTACCAGATAAGATATCAGATGAGATGCATAGCTTTTTGTTATGCTGCTTTCAAAAGAATCCCGATGATCGACCTACAGCAACCCAGCTCAAGGAACATCTTTGGCTACGCACACATCAACGACGTATGAAAAAATCATCCACACTCACCAGTTACCTGGAACATAAACAACGATCTAAACCACAACAAAAACACAATCAAGAACGCCATCAACAGCATCGTCGTCGCTCATCATCCAAAAGTAAGCGATCATCCAATGTGACAACATCCAGTGTGGAATATTGCCATCCACTCGAGCAACAGCAACGGCCGGTTCGTTGCGAAGCTACATCTCCTAAGCGCTTTGATACCGAAACGTCATTTGATAATGAAAGTGGCATGTCCTTTAGTTGTGATGAGGATTACATCACACACCGATTCATCCAAACTTCATTTGGAAAAGGTACGTGTCACACTTTACATACCCTTGATAAATCATGCTGATGCATTTCAATAGTGGTCGAGTGCAAAGTATGTGGTGAATTGATGAAATCGCGTGCTATCTTTTGTGAAGTATGTGCATTGATTTGTCACGAGGAATGCAAGAAACTTGCTTTTTCTTGCCCACCCAAAGTCAAGGATCAACAACCTTCTTATGATGTAAGTATCTTTTGATATTGTAGCACAACTGGATACTGAATGATGATGTAGTGGGTGTTTTCTGCCAAGATTTACAACCGAAGCCCACAGGATCGGATATCCCCAGATACATCAGCTCGCAGCGCAAGTGTCCCTGCCATTAATTGGAATCGCCAAGATATCTTTGGCATGTCACTTGAAAACCATCCCCAAATGGAAAACATCCGCAAGTATTCATTAGCATTGGGTTTGACGCAGCAAGAACAAAGGGCATTGAGTGAAAATCAAGCATTACTATCCCACGCCCAAGCATTACATCATATGAATCCTGAAGCTGTAGAAAAGTTACTCAAACGAAAAGCCAAGGATCGCAAAAAGAGCTTGGGCGTTGCAGTCACTGGAGGATCCACTGAGGATTGCACTATCAGCTAATGTGTTTCTTTCATCTTTTTATTCTAAAAACTTTCTTATTGTAGTATCGTCTTGCTAGTTTTCTCTTTCCAAAACCCTTCTTATCTTACTGTATAGCACGTGTTTTCCTCCCTCCTTTTACAGCGATAAAGATAAAGTGACATGCTCTTTTAGCTTCTAACATCATATTTCTCTTTCTGATGCAATCATGGAAACTGGGAAGATTACTCATTTTGTAAAGTCTCAATCATCTTCCAAGGGTTGGTGTACCAGTACCCATCAGCACGTAAAGTAGCACGATCATGAGCGGTTATGTTTTTTGCACTAGCGGCATATGACTTGCTGGATCGCATCCGAAACATGATGAATATTATTACAGGAACAAGGGTATTGTTCATGACGTATTGGAATAGAAATATCAACTATAAAAAAAACCACGGTGATGATGATGGTGAAGTATCTTTTGTCGTTTAATTATCAACATGTCTTATAATCAAGGTTATGGTAATCAACAAATGAACCCGGGCGGTACATATAATGATCCAAACATCCAAACTGCCCCCAACTCTGGATTTAACCAAGCCTACGGCACTGGTAACGATGTGTATGACAGCGGTAATCCAGGAGGTTATGACACAGCCCAGCAATCGGGAACTGGATATGATAGTGGAAACCCCATGAACACTGGTCAAAATGTGGGTGGCTATGATAATACTGGTACTGGATATGGTACTACTCAGTCAGCTGGTGGTTTCAACGATACAAGTGGTTATAACAGTTCTGGCTATGACACCACACAAGCATCCGGTGGTGGATTCAATGATGATACAGCAGGTGGATATGGTAATACAAGAACTGGAGGATATGACACTACTCAATCTTCAGGTGGATATGGCAATACGAAAACTGGAGGGTATGACACTACCCAATCTTCAGGTGGTGGATATAATGATGACATTGGTGGTTATGGTGGCAGTACCCAGCAGCAGCCAGGATATGGTAATACCCAACAACAGGGGTTTGATACTGGTAATGCCCAACAAGGTTTTGGACAACAGCAAGGTTATGGTCAACAACCACAACAACAATCATTTGATCCTTCTCAACCATCAGATTATGGTCAACCACAACAACAAGCAGTTGGATCTCAACATAGACCATCTGCTGGTGAAAAGATCAAAGGTGGACTAGAAAAATTGGCAGGCAAATTGACTGGTAATCCAGCTAAAGCTTCTCATGGTGATGATGTTGCTCATGGACGTAGTATGTAAATATCTGATCATATATTGATTTAAAGAATTGTAATATATAATGAAGCATTGTCTATATTGTTAAATGCAGTTTGTATTGTATGTCGAGAAGGGGGGATAAAAAATTGGACATTATCTCTATAAAGCTATTGTTGCAATACGCAAAGATGTTTATGAATGTGGGGATAATAGATCCAACGTTAGGCTATCATGGCGATACTTGACATCATGCTAATGTTTGTGTAACTTTTCTAGCTGATTTCCAATTAAAGTCATGTTTTCCGCAGCAGCTTGTTCTTTGACACCGGCATTAACCACAATATCAAGCGATCTCACGATCACAATGTCGGATGACGCCACTCTTCCGTATTCGCCTACGCAAGACGACGATTATCACTCTTCGCTTGATCACCAACACGAATCACCAGAAATAAGCGGTACAATGGATCACGATCCAACTGAATCAGGGGAAAAAAGTGGCATGATCGAGAGTGAAGAATCCAAAAGCATTGGTCCTTTCCACAGTTCTCGGTCATTGAATAGTGCTGATAGTGAAAGCACCAGAGGATCCGTACTCATAGGTCCAATGCTTGCAAGTCGAGATAGAGAGAATTATCCATATGGCAACCATTATCAAATGCAACCAAAGAAGCATCAATCCAGTGGATCAATTGAAGAGGATGACAAGATATACTTTGGCATCGAGTATCATGATGCGGCTGCTGTAGCTAAAGCCATCAAGAGTAATAATGGAATTGTTTCACGACTGACAATCGATACCGAACCAATACCTGTGATGGGAAAAGGATCAGGGAAACGGGAACCTATGTTTGTCAACAAGGATAATGATCGAAAAGCTGAGGAATTGCTGGAATCGAAAGGCGGTCTGTTTGCAAAAGAAGAGGATCGAACACATGAAAACATGATGGAAGGATCAGATCATCGTCGTCGTGCAGCATATGAAGCGGATCAGGCAAAGCAAGCATATGGTGTCAAGAAACTTGAAAACAAAAGATATTTTTCAGCTCCCAATCCTCAAGATGGTCCATCTCGACAAGCAATGGCGATGATGAAGGAAGGTCCTAAGAAGCGGCGACATAGTGAAGATACGCTTGGAGGAGACTTTGGATTGGGCTTAGGGGGTTCACTGGGTAGAGCACTAAAGGAGATCGATCAACCTGCCAAGATGAGAAGATACAGCACTCAGAGTACCATGTTCCTTGAAGAACAATCTGGTGACAGTGAGGGGATCGAACAACACTTGTCTTTTTCGGATCCTAGTGGTCAATTCTCTTCATTCGAAAGGCAACAATATACCGACGATAATGAAGATGATCGCCCTCGACAAGCATCGCCTGCAAAGAGTGAAGCTTCTGATGTGGCAGCAGAAAACAAGCTGATTGATGTGCAAGTGTTTGGCAGTTATGACGTAAGGATAGGTACACAATGAATATATCAAATATGATTTTAACGTTTATTTTTAGTTTGAGGAACCAGAAGTTGAAGATCAACAAACAAACCAAGATAAACATACAAAGGAAACTACTCCATCACCGCCACCATCATCATCTCAGCAAGAGACTAGCAACAATGAAAAAATCAAGAGCGTCTCGTCATCATCAACACCAAAATATCAACCAATAGCTCAGAGATTGAGAAGGCATAATCCTCGACAAGACAGGTATGGAAAAAGCATACACGAAAACAGGCTTTATCTAATAGACATGAGAAAATAGAATCTCTGTTACATATAGCAGCACGGTGAAAGAGGATGCTATTTTCAAAAAGGCAAGTGTACAGTAAGAATGATCCCATGCTTCAGCTTACACTTATTGTACATGTAGTGGAAGCAACTTATCAAGTCATCTGTATACCCGACCATATCCGAACCTGACAAAAGCGATTGGTATCAATGCACGGTTATGGTATTCAAGGTCGATCCATCCACCAAGAAACCTGCTCCAACAGCAAAGTATATATATGCTCGACTTGCAGACAAGCCAATTGTTTCGATGGAATGGCTACGTGCTTCTGTTGAAGCAAATAAGATCCTAGGTAACAAATTGAATGTGTTTATTATTGAAGCGTATAATGCTGATAACAGCATATATTATATTGCAGACATTGCCGATTATCGAATCCCTGAAGTGCCAGTGCAGAATCATATCCTAAGAGGCAAATCCATTTATTTCGCAATCCAACGACTAAACGACGAAGATGCCTTATACAAGCAAACGTATCAGCGACCTCTTGTTAATGCTCTGCATGGCAAGGTAAGCATTCAATCATTGTACACAAGGCATTTTACTTATGAGCGATATATAGCTTTTACGCAAGGAACCACTCGAACCGAATGCAAATACGGTAGTCATTGTTGATGCAGGGAGTACTTCGGCAACCAAGTTCCAGGAACGCGGAATTACAATCATGACACGTGACGAGTTGAGAGCTTTAGTTCAATAGTTTGTCAATCAATATAGCCATGTACTTGCATTCAATGTTTAATGTCAATGGATAAAAGCAATGTGTGAGCGGAACCCGGAAGGAACAGCTGAGGGAATCCGTGCTCTATTTTTGGTGTCATGCGCCTATTTGTGTTGTTCATTCTCCCCAATATGTCGGCTAGTGCATTACTATAAAGAGCGGATGAAAGATATCCATTCCTTTGTTTTGATCCATTCTTCTTCTCGTTTTCATTCACTTGTTGCAAAACGCACACACACACATACCCAAGCTATGATTAGGCTATGGTTTTCGATGCTCGCATTTGTGGGCTATGTCCATGCCTACTTTTCTACCCCTAACATGGAATCCACATTACCTTTCAAAGGTGCTATAGCCACAGCACAACGTAACAACTCGATGATCCTTTTCGGTGGTGAGAATGCAACAACGTGGTTTACCAATGATCTTTATCAGTTGGAAGCAACCAATACAGGATTCGAATGGAGAGTACTACCACAAAATAACCCACCGCCACCCACAGTGAATGCACGCGCTGTATACATGGAGAGCATGGATGCCATGGTGGTGCTCGGTGGATACACGAATGCTACCCAAAATCTATATATGCCTATACAAGTGTACACTTACTTTTTCGCCAACCAAACATGGGTGCCTGCAGCAAGCAACAATGAAGTCAATGACACAATTATTCCCAACAACCGCAAAGATTTTGCTGTGGCAGCTGATCAACGAAACAATCGTATCTATATTTATGGTGGTGCTCTTAATGACTCTGCCATCAACAATGATTTGTGGATTCTTGATACAACCACCATGACCTTTACACAACTACCCCCAACAGATGTTGGTCATTATGGCCATTCAATTTCTTTGTTAAGGCAAGTGTTGATCCCAAGGCTGGCGGGACACTATAAATATTCTCTTTCTTTCTTTACACATATATATACTTATGCACATATATAGCAACAATGCTTTGGTAGTGACAGGCGGTGTACGAGTCTTTGCGAATAATACGAGAGATTTAGCGCCCATGGACCAATTGTATGTCTTCAATACTCAAGCTGGCGCATGGAGCATCGCTACTACTTCGGGAGCAGTACCATCCACACGATCCAACCATAATGCCGTCGTTGGTAAGATGTTACACGAAAAAGGTCACTAAGCCCTGTGTATCTAACTGCGTTCCATTTTCTCTCTCATTTGAAGATGCCAACGACCGAATCATCTTATTTGGTGGTATGTGTTCTTTTAAAAGTGAATATGTAGATTGTGAATGTGCGGATTAAGCAAAGTATAATATGGGGATATAGGTGACAATGGTGGTCCACAAAGATGGCGGGCATACATCAATGGTGTTGCAGTCTTGAACACTGATTTTACCTGGAGCACACCTTCAAACCAAGGAATTCCTCCATCACGTCGATCGTATGCTTCTGCTGCTATATTAGATGGTGCTCATTTGACTGTTGCTTTTGGTAAGAAATGTTGTTTGATCATGCGTTGGCAGCATAACTAACATTGTATTTTTATCCGTTTGTATAAAAATAGGGTCATCGCTCAACACCTGGTACAACGATATCAATGTGCTTGCTCTTGATGGTATCACGGAAGGCTTTTCAAGCTGGCTTCAAAGTTACACAACTGACGATTCGGATACAAGCTCGGGTTGGTCACCCGGAGTCATTGCTGGTGTTACTATTGCCTTGGTAGTGGTGGTTATTATTCTCCTTGTGTTGCTGTGGAAGTTCCAACGTTATGTGCGATGGCTACTGATGCGTATTCATCATGACATTTGGCGTCCAAGGTAAACTTGCATAACCATTGTTCTAGAATAGCTGCAGGGATGCTCATGACCTGAAAAAACAATAGAACGGGTGAACCACTTTGGGCTGAAACAACAAGAATCATCTGCCAAGTCTTCCTTTTGTTCCTTTTTGTATTGTGTCTTGTGTTCATCATCCGACAAGCAATCTCAAGCCCACATGTTACCCAACGTATCATTGAACCAGCTGCACAAGTCGATGTACCAGGTAATGTATAAATCGGCATTCTTGTTGCCAACGCATGACCACTCATTATTTGCTTTTTATAGATCTACGCTTTTGTTTTGATGGTTTCCCTGATTATGAATCACCGACCGACATGCGAAAACCTGGTATTACTTGCCAAACAGAAACTGGCACATCTTGTAGAAGCTATGTGCAAGCATTGGATCCAGCTATTTTTACACCTGTGTTCGCTGATGCACTTGGTCCAGTCACGTGTTTCCTCTTCCGTACTCCACCGGATTTCAAGTTGACATCGACATCTGGCGACAATGTTGGTTCACGTTTATTATTCACTATGTTTGGTGATCAAAGTGTTGCATCTTACGCTCGTGTTCATGTTTCAGCATATCCCAAGTCGATGAATCCTAATGTACGAGTCTATGGCATCAATGATACTGTTGATGTGCTACTATCCGATGAAGAAGTTTCAAACTGGTTGAACAATGAACGTAATGATATGCAAGCAACCAATGTATATTCGTTATTGCCACTTTCATATAGCGTCATGAGCTATGATTTAATCGATCATCGTTATCTCCAAAACGCTGGATGGAATTATGTTGGCTTTTCGCCTATCACCAATTCGTCATTCGAGATTGAAACCAACTTTCGACAAGAAGCACAAAATCCCAATTATATGCAAACGCATCAAGATATCGGTTTATTCGTTGTTTACCCTGAAACATTTGCAAACATCACGGAACGCGAAGTCAAGCTGTATACATTAATGAATGCTCTCGGCTTTGTTGGTGGTATCTTTGGTCTTTTACTGACAGTACAAGTTTGGCTTTTTGGATATCGTCCTCGATCACCATGGGGCATTGGTAAGTTGTTTTATTTTCATCTATATTACTGGTATCGGTATTGATGAATGTTTTCTTACTGTATAGTACAACGATGGTCATTTGGTGATATGAAACGATCCCTTTTACGAGGTTTAAGCACCAGTTTCAGAACAACAGAATCATCGGGTATTCCATTTATTCACCCTGTACATCGTCGATTCAGCGTGTTATACAACAATAATCGTCCAGGTGAACTACCAACTGAATCAAATGGTGAACGTGTTGCACGTGTAGAAGAACGTATGCAAGTGCTAGAGCTACTCTTTAAATCCTATTATGTGGATGATGAGATATTCAGATCCTTGGATCATGCCAATCGACGTGACTTGGCGAATGTTCATGGTGCAAATGATCGCCTAGTGGCGAGTACCCCTATCTCTCCTGAAAAACCACAGCTCACATTGGATCATCATGAACACGACCAGCAACCAGTTGACGCCACTGGTTTTTCTCATTTGTTCAGGAACACCACACCAGCTGGTGAAAGCACCACGACACTCGATGATGATAGGGAATCATCGACACACCAACTTCGTAGCAATGGCAACAACACACCGCATGACAACCATTGATTTTATACCTTTTAGTACATATTCTTCAGTCAATTCCTTTGACTTTAAAACCCCATACACACATAGCAGCTCCCCCACATCATATAATTTGTAGAACCTTTTATCTCTCCCCCTACCAATTGAAAGCATTCTTGATAAGATAGAAACCTTATCTGTGATTTTCAATACATTCACGGATCTCGTTTTGGTATATCTATGCACTGTCCACTAGTATAATGACTCAATTACTGCCTCTGCATGTCACACATTATCAACACGTGTCCAATCACGAATAGAATCTGTAGCCAATAATTGTATTATCATAAAAATCAAATGTTCAAAAGCTAGCTAATGGAAGGTATTAACGTAAAGCACTTCCGATTTTCTAAATCCATTGAATTGCGAGGCGGCACAGATAGTGTAAGCACCCATGTTCTCCCAATAGAGCCAGTCACCAACATCCAACAAAGGTAGACGAGTTTCTTTGGCGAGACAATCGATCGAATCACAGGTAGGTCCCCAAACGCTGCATTCAAATTGGGTATTGTTATCCATTGTATCTCCATAATAAAATTCGCCCTCGCGGAAGAGAATCTTGGGATACACTTGTTGATGGTCAAAGAGAATGCAATTGAACGAGCCATACATGCCATCATTGACGTAATCTATGAAAATATTTGTGAGTCTAATGGAAAAAAAATATACAACAATGACATGACTTACACATATACTTGTTGACATTATCACCCTCCACTGTTCTTCTTCCAATGACTCCAGTGCAAATGGTAAATGCTGAAGCGACAAAGTAACGACCTGGTTCGGCAATCACGCGTATATTGGGAGGAAACAAGGCATCGACTGCTGGACCCAACACTGCAGCTACTTTTTCAAAGGTGATACCATCTTGTACATCGGCACCAGGGAATCCACCACCCACATCCAACAAGGAGAAATCAAAGCCCAAAGCATGGCCAATATCGAAAGCTTTTCGTGCACGCACCACTGCATCTTTAAAAGCATGTTCATCCAAACATCCGCTGCCGACATGGAAACTAAAATTAAGGGGATTGAGCAAATTTCCCTTGTTAAAATGACGCATCATACCTCACACCAATGACATTCAATCCCAATTCTTTTGCCGTCTTGAGTAACGATTCCACAGTATGCATAGGTGCTCCGAACTTGAGCCCAAGTTGACACAATGACTTGCTATCATCTGTAAGAATACGCAATACAAGCTCGGCCTTGGGATACAACTTTTTGATCTTGTGCAATTCCTCAGCATTATCAAAGGTCATCTTGGCCACTGATTGTTGTGAAGCGTAACGAATAAACGAAGCTTGCTTGCATGGATTGGCGTAAATGATGCGAGATGGATCCACACCACAATTCAAGACTTGTTGAATCTCTGACTTGCTGGCACAATCGAAACCAAGACCCAGACTTGCAAGTAGTTTCACCACCATAGGATCAGGATTGGACTTGACAGCTAAGTAGCAGAGAGAGAAAAAGGGAAGAGAACGTAATCACGTGTGTCAGTTAATGGTTCCCCGTTATCCTTATCCCGCACGCACTAATAGCGGCAACAACAGCAACAACACATCGTATAGAAGGAACGTTTTTTGCTCACCAAAGAAAGGTTCAATCCTAGGAAGATGCGCCTTCCAACGTAAATGTTGACGATACACCTCGCCTAAATCACCCACGAAAAATGCACTGCCTTGATCAGGATCCATCTTTTCTTGTACCATCAATGCGAGTTTATCCTTGATGACTTGCTCAATGCTCAAATTGTGAATCGTCACATCTTGTTCTGACATGGTGCTAGTGGACTTGAGGGAAGCAATAGCTGTTGATGCACCATTATTCGTGGTGGTGGTTGCAGTAGTAGCAGTGGTTGTAGAAGCTGCAGATGATGCTTTGCTATAAACCATGGTCTCCAATTCGGTGTGCATGATAAATAAAGAAGATAGATATATATAATGTGTGTGTCTGTATGTGTTCTCTCTTGTGTCTCTTGTTGGGGTAGCGTCACCTAGTAGGGATGAGACCTTGCGCCGTAGTAAATGTGTGCGATAATTCCCTCAATCAAAGAACAGCCAAATCTCAGGCAAGCCAAGGAGGAAAGCCTCGCCGGTTGTATAAGCTGAAAACAAGTCTGGTTTCTGAAGTCGTGATGGGCGACGACGGGTCTGATTAGGAACAGCCCGCGAAATGCGTAAAACAATAAAGTGAAGAAAGTAAAGAAACTTGCTGAAGTGTACTGTTCAGAGATGTACTTCAGCAGTGAATAGATGAGAAAGTATAATTAAAAAGAGAGCTTTGAAAGCAGATGAGGACAATGGTGGGAGAGAGAGCAAAGGGAAAAAGAAAACACACCGTTCCTTTCACTAACCAAAAATTCTTTTATTTTTCCTTTGGTCACTTGCTTCACACACGCATATATCATCATCAGAGATTCCGATACTTGGCAGTTTTTCTATTATGTATGCCGTGAAAGTCCCCTTGCTTGTACCTAGAACTTACTCCTTAATCGCGGGATCCACAGAATACGTTGGTGGTTACAGTATAAAATATGGCGCTGTATACAATACTTGTGCAATCATCCGATCCGATCTTTTTCGTATTCCACATTAAGCAAACAAGCTTCTGCGGAATAAAATAAATATGACGTTCATGGCGCAGGTTAATCGATGAAGATCATTCAAGTATACTCTGTGCATCTGCTGCGGTCTATCACTGATTTGGAATATGCACCGTCTTTTTATGAGAATGAGAAACACCTCGTGATTCCACACCGCTTTTTCACCCTGGTCTCTCATGGCTCAATTGTGCCAGGTACATGCACTGTGACAACCATTTCCATGTCGTCAATCCAAACTTGAACTTTTTCATCACAGCAGTTTAAGGCAAAGCTAGCTAGAATTAATAGTGTTTCTCCCTTTTATGAATACACCCTATTATGCGTACCCGCTTATTCTTTCTTCAAAGCCTTTGGACTTGTAATGCTTAACATCCATCACCTATAAATGGTCATTTAGTTATGTAAATTCTTGATGGAGGAGTGGTGGTGATATAAAAAGTTGGTGAATATCCCCCTCTTCCTCTCGGTTGATGTCAATGTGCAATGATGAGTTATAATTTAAAACATATGATGCTTACAATCTTTAAAAGTATCTCCAAGAATGGTTATTGGCACTGTGCTTACTATCCAGTGGCGAGACATGTTGCCATGTGGCACATATTATCATGTGAAAATTAGCTGGGTTGTACGAACGAGGTCTGAGCGCAATTTATGGCTCGATGCGTTGTTTTGCTGCTCTCTTGTCACATTCTTTCTCCTCTCAACGCAATGGAAAATACCACTACCACCACAAAATCAACGATACGATGGGCACCCCTTAATGTTCCCTTAGAACGCAGATTACAAATGATGGCTCTCTGTACATGGTTCTTTGCACTCTGGATATGCCTATTCATTTTTGGATACTTATGGACACTTTTCTGGCTATGGCCTTTTCTCATTGCTTATTTAACGTTTGTGTATTTCGACAAGGCTCCAGAAATGGGTGGACGTCGAATCGAATGGGTACGACGCTTGCCTACATGGAAATACTTTGCCAATTACTTCCCAGCCAAATTAATCAAGGTATGTCCATATTCAACATGTATATGTATTTGAACAAGAATTGGCTCATACTTGTCATAGGAACAAGATTTGGATCCAAAGAAAAATTATGTATTCGGATATCATCCACATGGTATCATTTCATTGGGTGCTGTTGCAAGTTTTGCTACAGAAGCCACTGGCTTCTCGACCCAGTTCCCTGGCATCATTCCATCCCTCCTCACATTGACCAGGTATATACATAGATGCAAAGATTTGATTTACATGGATCTAACATGACCATCTCTTAGTAACTTTCGTCTCCCCTTGTACCGTGACTTAATCATGGCCATGGGTATGGCTTCGGTATCACGCTCTTCATGCCAACGTATCCTCTCATCAGGTCCTGGTCGTTCTATCGTCATTGTCATTGGAGGAGCTGCCGAGTCGTTGTATGCAAGACCTGGAACAGCCGATCTCACACTGAAACGACGCCTAGGATTCATTCGCCTTGCTATCAAACAAAATGCATCTTTGGTACCGGTGTTTTCATTTGGCGAAAATGAATTGTTTGAGCAAATGGATAACTCAAAAGGATCTACTGTGTGGAAGATACAAAAGAAAATGCAAGCTATTCTGGGATACACACTTCCATTGTTTCATGCACGTGGTGTCTTTAATTGTAAGTTCTTTCTTTCACCTAGTGTGTTCCTTGTTCTCATTATATATAAAAAACAATGCGACATAGATGACATGGGCCTTGTTCCTTTTAGACACCCCATTGTTACTGTCGGTAAGTTGGAAAGCTCCCCTTTATCATTTGTGTGTCCACACAAGCAATTGACATGATATATGATTAGTTGGTAAACCTATTGATGTACCGAAATTGGAGGATGGCCAAAAGGAGCCGACAGATGAGCAACTCGAAGCTGTACAAAATGCATACATCTTGGGATTGCAAGAAATCTATGACAAGTACAAAGATACCTATGCCAAGGATAGAAAGCGTGAGCTGAGAATCATTGAGTAAACCACCATCATTGTTGCATCGAATTCTTTGTTATGAGCTTAATAGATGGATTAAATATCATAATAATATTATTGCATTCTACTATCATCGCAAAGTGATAACAAGAAGTCATGTGTACTTTAAATGTGTAAAACCAGCTTTTCAGAGTATATGTTTATAGACGGAGAGTGTATAGGGGAATACTACTTGACAAAGAAATGATATATATTATTAATGATAGTGCATGACAGACATTAGGTATAATAATCGCACCAAGATGGACACGATCAACGCCACAGTACCTTGTAACAAGTGCAACAATTCCGATTGTTTTACCGTCAGCATGATGAGTTTCAGTCAGCATTTTCACGTGGAATATGTGATCTGTGTCACTTGAATGTCGGGCATAAGTACTTTAGCATTCGCATTTCAAACACTCTATTACCTACCCCTTTTACACACAATGGCAGCCGTATCAACCACCGACATTTTCAAAAAGAATATCTTTGCTGGTCGTGTATTACTTTGTTCTGGAGGAGGAAGCGGCATTTGTCGTGGCATGACCGAAGCCATGGTGCGACATGGCGCCAAAGCCGTCATTGTGAGTCGAACGTAAGTACTTGTACGAATGCGATTCAGGTTGTTTACTCACATTGCAGTTGAACAGGTTCTCAAAGTTAGAAAAGGCTGCAAAAGAAATGCGTGAAGCAACGGGTGGTGATGTATTGTATGTGAACCAGTGTGGGATGATCCATCAGATATATAAACTTTTTCTATAGTCCTATTGCTGCTGATGTGCGTAAACCTGATCAAGTGGAACAAGCAGTCGCCAAGGCAATCGAAAAGTTTGGACGTATTGATTTCTTGATCAATGGAGCTGCAGGCAACTTTTTGGCACCATTTGAAAACCTGTCATACAACGCCTTTCGTACTGTCATTGAAATCGATCTATTGGGCACCTTCAATCTCACAAAGGCCACGCTCGAACATCTCAAAGCTTCCAAAGGTGCCATCATCAATGTTAGTGCAACGTTACATTACAAAGGAATGCCATTTGTTCAACATGCTGGTGCAGCCAAGGCAGCAATTGATGTATGTAGTCTGGGAGAATAATGGATTGTGGATCATGACCATTAATGATTCTATCATGGATACCAGGCATTGACTAGGCATTGGGCTGTCGAATTAGGTCCTTATGGCATCCGTATGTTATATGAGGAACGTAGTCATGATGGCATTGTACTCATCTTTATACCATTGTGATTATATAGGTGTCAACGGTATTGCTCCTGGTCCAATCGTAAGTATATATATCCTCATGGATTACAATCTTTGGATTACCAACATGGTATCTGTTACATAGGCTGCGACGGAAGGTATAAAGCGTGTGGTGGGCGAGAACATGTCCCATGAATCGATCCCAGTGCAGGTGAGAGTAATGACAAGCGTGAATTGAAAACAAGTCTGTGCTAACCTACACGTGATCATAGCGCACTGGTGAAATTGAGGACATTGCACAATCGACAGTATTTCTCTTTTCGCAAGGAGCAAGCTATATTACAGGAGTAACATTGACAGTGGATGGTGGTGAATGGCTCACTTCATACAACCCCGATTATCCTGCTTCAGTACTCAAGCCAGTCCATAGCAAAATGTGATGGATTATAGCATTATTGAAACAAAGGAATACAAATAGCAGCTGCTGATAAAACAATCGACACTTGATCTCATTGTATAAGCTTGTTTGAGCATGGGACTATTTTAGATTACGGGATGGTCACTTTGATAGCTTGATTATCCAAGAAAAAGTTGAAGGGAAATCTTTCATGAATAATGAACCAGTACAGCGTAGTAGTACAAATACAATGGTATTGAATTTCAGGGGTAAACTCAGAACTGGCATTGACTATCATGTCACAACAGTCTTTAAAGAGATAATCTGGCAGCTCAAACAACGTGAGAGAGAAAAAATGTGTGTGATATCACATCATTGCTAATACCAAGCTAGGTAATAATTGTTGCTTGGCACCATACTCCCGATAATGACAGCTTTAAATTCTCCTTCCCGAGAGCAACTAGTACTAACGATATGAACCGCCAAATAGGGATACGATGATCGAGGTACTACGATCAAATTTATGTATACGATGATTTATAAAACAAAGAGAAATATGCCGATCATCAAGCCGATGTAGTACGAACATGAAAGTGCATTATGTTGATGTTTGTTAAATTGAAACTTTGAACCATGTCATTTTGCGTGTTTTGAGATGAACAGTATATGTAGCCCATGCAGAAATGGGCTGCTTTAGATGGATGCATCAACCCCTTTCATCAGCAGTGAACTGCATGCACACATTTTTCGTAAGCATTAATATGTCATTATATTTTCACAAGGGAGAGCTGTGTGGGGTGTGTGTAAGGAGGAGCAAAGGTGGGGAGAGGGGGAAGAGAAACGGTAAAACAATTGAGTGATTGTACATGTACGTGTGTCTGTTCAATATGTGAGTGTGAGTGAACGTGTGGTGAAAAAGTGTCTTTGTTGAAGGGGAAAAAGAAGAGGGGGAATAAGTATTAGTTGCCTGCCCGAGTGGGTGGATATAGACGACACAATCACTAAAAACTTACCATTTGGATGCCTCCTTATTAGACTTATATTGCACGAACACCTCTTTCTTTCCCCTCACTTTGATTTTCTTTCTTTTTCTTTCCTCAACAACACCACCACCACCCAGTACTCACTTGATAAAACAACGAGTCAAAACCACAGCAATTGCAGAGCAGTAGTGTGTGTCGCATTCTTCGCATGTCAACTGATTGTTCTCCTAATTCGCCATCCACGACGTGTCGACGTCGACGAGGGAGTTCTATACAGTTATTACGATCAGCTCAGAATGACAGTTGTTTACCACATAATGATACTCGAGAATTGACACAGAAACGATTTATGCGTTGGACAGCATGCTTTGGATTTGTAGCCAAATTAAAAAAGTCAAAGCATAAGCTGGAACTGCCATCGTTACCTGAAAGTATGATACGCCGCCACAGCAGTGCTGTGACACAGTCGGATCGATCATGTATCACATCAACCACACCATCATCACGCCAATCACCCGCACGGCCCATGTCACAATTGGTGGAACGTCATGACCAAGATACTTCTTCATTAGGTATAATCAATATGGATAATACATCAATCTAGAAGATATTTATTCATCATCCCTCTCATCTCCTTTTATTGCACATAGTAACAGGGTTTCCATGGAAGGATCCAACGCCGCCGTTGCTTCATGACCTAAATCAGAAGTTTCCTTCACCAGCCACGCCATTATCTGCCCTATCACCTCCTCCTCGACATGCAATGAAAGAACGTTCACGTAGTTTAACTGTGGAAGATACACCACCACTTTGGCCATCCTGTTCTTCAATTCCATCACCTAAACCTCGAAGAAAAGCAAATACTATTGGTCGTTCACTTGCATTAAGGCTTTCACTTGATGTGGAACAACATTATTCTTCCAGTATTACATCCAACAATAGCATTGATTATATGAAAAAGCGTGAAGATGGTTATTCAAGTGCCTGCAACACATCAGAACACAGCAAACATGATACAAGCAGTAACAATAGTAGCAGCAGTAGTAGTAGCAGTAATAGTAGTTGTAGCAGTGCAACAACAGCAAGTACATCTCCTGATGGTCAACAACAGCAACAACAACAACAACGTAAACTGCGATTATCATCCATTGAAGCACCTCCTTGTCCACAACTTTCTGAAAAGAGATTGTCACTAAAGGAAAGGCGTCAGCGTGTCAGCACTGTTCTACAAGATATTGAAAAATTGACCATTTCAGTCAACGAAAGCGATTCTTCTACTACTGCATCTCCTGACAAAGAGAATGAAAAAGAATACAATGACGATGACGATGACGATGAAGATGATGATGATGATGATGACTATGATGATTTATTGAACGAGTTTCAATTACCATCCGAAATTTTACCTACGATGGATAACAAGGAGAAGAGCACCCAGGAGTATCATCGTCGCCCACCTATACCATTTCCCAGTGCTAGTAGTCATTCAACATCAAGAATATCCAATGATGATAGTTCAAGACAAGAAGCCATGGATGCATTGGAAGGTGCTCATAGGATGGATCATAATACACCCCGACCTTCCATGGATATTGTACGTGACAAGGCATATTATGACGCTGTTGTGGCAGGTACATTACATCGTCGTCGTCCATGGAATCAGTTTCTTCGAGCACAGTCAATGATTGTCGGGGACAATCAACAAGGTGATTTCAAGGAGACTCCTCAGCAACATGATCAACATTATCTGTCATCACCACCGATTCATCATGAAAAGGAGGATCGTACAAGGGCTTCTTCAGCCATATTCAATCATCGACCCTCCTTGGTCTATTTTCCGCCATCACCCAATTCGATTGAATCGTATTATAACTCATAGCATGATTAAGTCTGGCTACTATTATCTTTCCTCCTTTACCCAAAACTAACCAACTCCCCCCTCCAAACACTTTCTTTTTACCCACCCACCCCCTTTCTTTTACAAAGATATATGTGTCTATTCCCGTTGGCTTTTTTCTCCTTGATAATAAAGTCTATTGTTTGATTTTTCCACCCTGATCTAGATATTCCTTGTAATACTTTTTAAAGCTAGCTGTCACTTCCTCGGCAGTGGTATCCTTGGCATAACAATCGACAAATTTGCCTTCAGGGTCCATAAGATAAAAGAAAATGGAATGATCCACCAAGTAATCCTCGCCTTCAGCTACATTGGGTGGCGATGATACATAAACACGGAATGATTTGGCGACCTTGCGAATTTCATCTTGATCGCCTGTTAAACCAATCATGTCGGGGTGGAAATCTTTGACATATTCCTTGACAACTTGAGGAGTATCACGACGAGGATCACATGTGATGAAAACAGGGACCAATGCATGATGACCCAAATCCGCCTCTATGATAAGTGTGTGTGTGAGAGAGAGAATTGACTATCAGTGACATGATAAAGTACTTACTCGTTTGATCCACCACTTCGGACATCTTGTCTAATTCATCTGGGCAAATATCGGGACAATGCGTGAATCCGAAATAAACCATGTAGAATCTTCCTGCCAAATCAGTGGTGCTATCAAATCGTTGACCTGTTTCGGCATTCACCAAGTTGAAAGGTCCACCAATCTTGGGTTTGCCATATGCCTTGACAGTCTCACGAGCCTTCTCCTCACCTAATTCATATTAAGTGTGTTGTTCACGCATTATAGAATGTAAACATACATACGTTCTTTTTGTACTCGCTCCTTTTCTGATCGGAAATACAGCAATAAACCTGCTCCAGTACCAACAAAGACTGCAGCTGCTTTCCAAGTAAATGGCTAGGGTGAAATGTCCATTAGACCCTCGATCTCGATTTGTGTCAATTCAAAGGAATATACATACACCCGTAGTAGCACGAGAACGCAATTTTTCTTCACTTGTTGACATGCATCGTCGTGCAATAGTAGGATGGTAAATGGGTCTACGTGAAGCACCCAGTGCGGCGCGTAAGGTTGTTCTCAACATGGGGGAATAGAAAGGATAACAAAGAATGCTGAGTGACGACGGTTGCCTAGCCATTCCGCTCACTCTTAATCGGTATCGGCTTATTCATCCACCGTATCCCGAACAACAACATGACACGATATTCTTCTATTCCATTTGATCATATTAAAGTAAATTGTCTTTTAACAAGAGAGATATAATGCATTGGGCGGAAGGGAAAATAAAGTAATGAATGAATGACAATGTGGGCATCCAAGGAGACATGTGCATAGATGAGAGAGTGTGTGCATTTTACCTATTTACGTGGAACAAGCCGAAGATGATAATGCCATGTGGTAAGATGCCAGTCAAAGTAGAATGGGGATACAAGCACAACACACGTAGTTGTGATGTGTGGGACAAAGGATTTGAATTTAGAAGCATCACCAACAAAGGAAATAGCTTTCCTTTTCTCTCTCTTTCTCTCTCTCTCTCTCTCTCTCTCGCTCATTTTTCTTCAGTTATAAGGACCGTATTCTTTCACACCACCCATTCACCCACACCCATCATTGTGAACCAAGTACTCGATCGAGTCGCATCTTGAGAGTTTGCCACCCACCACTACCAGCATCCATTCCGCTTTACGCGAGATCAAGTCTTCTCATTGGGCATTCAACCTCATGCCATCTACAGCTTCACCTGTCACTCATGCAACCAAGGACAACCCTGATGGAAACAATGACTCGTCCTCTTCAATAACAACCAGTCGACATTTATTACAAAGATCCGATGATGCTGATAACGAGTCGATACCACCCCATCCAGATACTCGACCCCATTTATCCTATCTACGATCCGAATGGACTTCTCAAGATTTTCGAGCACCTGGCAATAATGAACGAGAACATGTATTACCGCAACAGATTGTTCTTCCATCATGTACACCATCATCAGCTATTGAAAACGAAATTCATCGGTTACAATTGGGTGCATCGGGTTTATGTTTGACAGCCATGATGATCACGAGTTTGAATGGGGAGGAGGGGAACCATGTTATTCAATGGGTTCCGCCTCTCCTTGGTATCTACTGGCTCGTGTTGACCGCCATCATTTACACGCGACATGACAACATTCTCCTCCCTGCTCTTGCACAACATGGTGCATTATTATCACTTGCTATCATCATACCCACCATCACAACTCGTATTTCATGTATCTCTTGTTTGATCATGACATCCATCAGTCTTTGTTTATTTTTCGTCACGCGAAGAATTCAATACGCTAATTCCATTCAGCAACGACATTATATTCATCAACATGCTACAGCACAAAAAGCTGTCGATGAAGCTGTTCATAATCTTGCCAATCGACGATCCTCCTTCTTATCCATTGTATCCCAAGAAGTACAAGATGCTGCACTCATGGTCATTACTACATTGGAACAATTCTCTCCTTCAACCATTCTCACCAATACGCATGAATTATTGAGCGCTTGTTCTATCGCAGTCCCTATTGCCAGTATTTCAGCTATCAACACTACCATCAAACAAGTGTGTTATATCAGTTCCCATTTGCAATTGTTGGCTCGTTTGCTTCAAGAAGGAAAGCATGAATCCACCACAGCATCTTCCTCAGAGATTGAAACGATACGAAGCAATGTATCTGTCGAATTTGATATTGGTGACCTAGTCCAAAACGTGGGAGATGCAATGGCTGGCATGGCAGCTAAGCTGGATGTGAATTTGATATTGTATCATTTCGACAATGGAATGCATTATACCAATGTGATGGGCGATGAAGGTGCTATTCGTCATGGTTTATTGGATGTAAGTGGATTGCCATATTATATAAAGATAATGATAGATTAACATTGCATGCATTATAGTTATTACGGAATATTCTCGAAGGATGTACGCCTGGTGCATGTATTGAGCTTGGATTGAACCTTGAGTCATCGGACAACAATGACAAACTCAACATCACATTTGAGATCACGCATACTGCATCACCTGCTATTCCTGACAATCTTTCATCTGCATTATTACCCAATGCCAATCTGACAGTCAAGCTTCTCGAATACTTGGGTGGCCAATTGGAAGTGATTTGTGTTGGGAAGAATCGAACACGTTACAACATTACAGTGGAAATGGAACCAAGTCATAATGGCAATCATCGAAAACTACTTTTACTCGAAGAACCAACATTGTCATTATACAAGCAATATCCAAGTGTCAAGTTTTCGAATGAACCAACATTGGAGGAACTCAATCGTTTCATTGACAGTCTCAAAGGTCTCAAAATGGTGTTGCATGCAAGAAAACGTAGTATATTTGCTCGTCATCTTACAAGTTGTCTTGCAAGTTGGAATGTCGATATTAGTCATGTACCTGTTGTTAGCATTGCAACATCGACTGCTTCGGATGGTACAACACCTACGAGTGAAGATGCTGGTGGTGATACTCCAGGTACTCCTGAAACACCATCCACTTGTCAATCACCCCAACCCAGTAGTCAACAACAACAACAACCACAAGTACCATCACCTGCCATTGCAGAAGAACAATTGCATTCGATTCCACCCACCTTTGTATTAATTGATGACGATGTTGAAACTTTGGAACGTAAACTACGCGAGTTTCGTAATCAACCACCTGCTTCAGCTCATGCATTACAACATCATCAGCAATTACGTCGACATAAATCATCTCGATCCATATCAGGTGGTCCAGCTCCCAATTTTTTCCATCAAGGCACAGTTGCCATTATTCACTTTACTTCGCTTACCAACTATAAGCGTGTGCGTGATGCAATTCGTCATTTTTCATCTTCACCAACAATGCCACCCTTTTCAATGCCACGACTTGTTGTTGTTCCAAAACCTGCTGGTCCACGTCGTTTCTTGACTGCATTACATACTGCATGGAATAACTCAGTTGTTGAACCACAGTTTATGCCTATTGCTACATCACCTCTTAGTCCTACACCCCATTCTATTGCATCAGTATTACAACAACCACGTTCTGGTACAGGCACTGAATCACCTGCTATTCCTGGTACACCTGCAGCTATGGGTAACTTTGTGGAAACACCTCATTCGGATAGGAGTTCACATCGCAGTTCACCTGGAGAAATGAATCGAAGACAACGACCTGGTAGTGGTGTATATAGTCCACCTGCAATGATGGAAGGTGCAACATCGGATACTGGCAATTATTTCCCAATGATGGGTGCTACCACAGCATCCTCTTCAACCACTGGACAATCTTCACCTGGTCAAGGAAGCAGTAATACAACATCACTTCATCATCGTGCTGTTGCTGCTGCTGCTGCTGGAAGACGACGTTCATACACTGATCACGCACTTCAACCACCATCACAACAAGACCTTAAACAACAACAACCCTTGGATACTGCTACATTACCATCACCACCTCCACCTGCTACAACATCATCTCAACTACCACTTACACCAGCAGAGTCATCTCATCAACCTACTGTTTCCACTGAATCACAATCACATGATACAACAAGCAGCCATGATCATACTGATTCAAATGTATCGGTTGATAAATCAAGTCCTCTTCAAGGACCACCATCTTCATCACAACAGCAGCCTGCACCAACAGCAGCAGCACCATCACCACCACCACCAACAGTATCTACACCAGGAGAAAAACCAACACCCAAGGTGATGGGTCCTCGTCGTGGATTGAAGCTCAACAAGAAGCGTAAAGCTGACAAGGGATCTGCATTTGCCAATGTTGTCAGTCCACCTATTAATGTTTTGCTAGTGGAAGGTAAATATCAAGTATGATGCATTGGAATCAGATCATTCATTTATTCTTTCAATAATAGATAATATGATCAATATTGCCATCTTATCGACATGGATGAAGAAGCACAAGATTGGATGTACTGTTGCAAACAATGGTCAAGAAGCAGTGGAACGTTGGCAACAAGGAGGTTTTCATCTTGTACTGGTAAGAAACAATGTGATTATGTAAATGGGCAACATTCCACTCATAACGATACACTCATAGATGGATCTTCAATTACCAGTGATGAGTGGTATCGAAGCAACCAAAAAGATTCGTGCTGTTGAAAAGCAACAAAAGATTGGTGTACTTCCAATGAATACTTCATCATCGACAACGACTGATAATGGAGGAGGAGAAAAGGCAACAGGCACTTCACCATCTCCAACATCATCCAATAGCCCTGAAGAAGAAGAACTTGCACCTTCCACATTCCGATCACCAGTGATCATTGTTGCTCTTACAGCTTCAGAACTCGAATCCGATCGACACGCTGCACTTGCTGCTGGATGCAACGACTTTTTGACCAAGCCTATTAGTCTTGAATGGTTGGAAAAGAAGATTATTGAATGGGGTTGTATGCAAGCATTGATTGATTTCGAGGGTTGGCGACGTTGGAAGCGATCTACAATTGATAAACCTGCTCAAGGCAAGGAGAACAAACCATCTACTTTATCAAAGACAACAACAACAACACCCACTACACAAGCAGCTCCAGCTCCTTCCAAGGATGAGGAGGATGAGGAGAAAGCCAAGAATGATGATAAGCGTAAGGGTATCATGCTTGCAGGTGCTGCTGGTCTTGGTAAAAGGCGTTTCTCTACCTTTGATGACAAGACACGTCGATTTGCTACTGGTCGTAATCAAGGCTTTATTCCTGGACCCATGACAAAAAGTGGCTCTGATTCGGATTTGTTGGCTGGTCAGAGTGATAAGGATCGACGACAACGTTCCTCCAACAAGCAATGAAATCTATCTCAGGAGTATATGGTTCATACACACACACACTTGCACATACACACACATATATATTTGCACAATCACACACGCCATATGAACCAGGGAGCATCCACGAGTTTAGCTAGCGTAACAAACAACACATCATGCTGTACATAAAAAAAGCGCCCTTTTAGGAGCATATAAAAAACAAGATTGACTTGAAAGGAGACAATATCGGGAAAACATACTCCGTACTATATAAAAGCATGTGGATGAAAAGAATGATACGCTCTTTTTTTAGTGTGATTTCTTTCTTTACGAACCCATCCCTCTCGTTCTTTAACATATTTCGTCCACGACCATGTCGCCACCCTCGCATAGTCATGTTAGGACAACAGCGGCCCTTGCTCAATTTTTATCCACCACTGGACCACCTGAACCTTCAGTATCACCACAACGTCAACTGTTGGCTCGATTGCGTGTGGTGGGAAAAAAGAAAAGCAGCCATTCCATGAATAATCATCCACCCACTTATCGACCCAAACACATTCCCTTGCCTGTTTATCAACCACCACCTTCATTGGACCAAGATCATCCTTCTACAACAACAGTAGTAGCAGAACCTCCTCATCCTCCAGTTGAAAAAGAACGAAGCAATGATACGGTCACACCTTTTTATAACAATGATGAAAAAGAAGGCATCGATATGATGGACAATGAATGTCCTTATTGCCATTCCCCTCGCTCTCATTCACGTCGCAAAAGGCGCATTTCATGTCCAGCTGCTATCAAGTATACTCCTGTGCCATCTGCTAAACCAACGGATAACCTTACGAGTCAAGAAGCAAAGATGTTATTTACCATGATTGAGCGACTGCAAATGCAACTTGCTCGAGAGCAGGCCTCGCGACGGATGCTGGAACAGACTTTGGCAACTCAAAAGATATAAAATCATTGTATACCGTTATTATCTTATTACTACTATTACTCACTCTCCCATTCACACATACTCCTTAATGAGCTAGTTACATATTCCCCTCATGACACTTGAGTGATGTTTCACTACTCTAGTTCATTAAATTATATACAAGATCGTAATTGGTATCATCAAAATAGGTAGATGGTTGAGCGAATGAATGAATAGCTAGTTTCAACTAAGGAGGGGTAGGAACTAAAAGAGACACACAATGTGAAACAAGGATTAGCATCATCCAAGGAGTGAATGAACAAGGAGGTGGTGAGTGACTTACATTTCCAACAATCACACTCGGCAAATCGAAAATATCCCGTTTGATGGTAAAACAAAACGTGCAAGGCACAGGCTTTTGTGTCGGTGTTTTAAGAATGCATGAATGGGTACATGTCTTGTCTGTGCTGTCAAATGCATGCAATGAAAACTTTTCCCAGTATTCCACAGCCGAACCATTATCCATCAACTATGAATGGTGTTAATAGGAATTGATTCATCAAACCCCATCTCTTGTCCATTTTACCTCGTAAATATAAGTGGTCGTATTCAACAAGGTATCTCTCGGCCATTGCGTCAAGAGTGAAAACTCCTTGCCCACCAAACAAATTTCCCCTGTTCGCCGCCAAACGACAGTGGGTGTACCTGAAAAGCTAATCAGCTTTTCATATTCCTATAGCGCGAGTCAGTACGATATGATGTATTCATCATGAATGGGCATACCAACAAGGTGCGTTGAACACACTTTTCCATGAATACCAAGTCTTCTTCAGTAAGATTCATAATGAGAGCCAAGAAGGAAGGTCGAAATAACGCCAATGCTCTGCTGATGCGCATCAAATCATCACTGCTCATTCTATAGATCACGTGTCAATCTTATTGATCCTTGGATGAATCCTTCTCCTCACCTAACCCCCTCACACACATGCATGATGCACTTGCCTTTCACGGACGTATTGGATCAAATAGTGAAATCCTTGAGCATAATTGAAGGGTTGATTCACTTGATTGTATACATCAGCAGGTGTTTTGTTGCGTTTACGATATGACAATGATGTGGTACTGCTGTTGCGTTTCTTGTGGGATGGTTTTTCATTGTCTGTGGGTGGAGTCGTAGTAGCAGGAGGCGTTGTTTGGATCATGTTGCCTAGCACACCATATTCTAGCCCAGTAGTCGATGCTCCGAATCCACTGAGATCCATAAAGCCGAGCAATTGCGACGTGTCGAGAAATTGATCTATACCTTCATGGTCAACTTGAGACAATACTAGTAGCCAATGAACTTACCCATGGTATGCAGAAGGATGGGGAGAGCAACTACGGGAATGACAATGACGGCTTGTCAATGACGTGAAGGAGAAGTAACAGATGAGAAAAATATAAGGAGCAAGTAAAATGTGTCTGTGCAAAACAAGTTGGATCCCGCGTGTGTGAGTGTGTGTGTGTCAATCAAAGGTGGGAAAAAAGAGGAAAAGGATGGAAACCGTGGGTACAACAAAGAGACGCAGCCATGGGATCTTCTTGTTCTCCAATAGGGAGGCGTTGCGCATGACAATCAACATGAGTTGTCAAGGTGTTGCTGCGCAATTCATTACTCTAATGCTTCACATCCCACCCACCCCCCAAACACATTACGGTATGAGGCGGGATCCTTCCTAATCCCGCATAGTTAGTTATTGTGCTTCCATGCCTTTTAACTCTACATTAGCAAATATCAGTACGACTGCTGGTCCTGCATAATTTAATATCATGTGATATTTCGCAGATTTGATCCATCATCATATAAAGCACAACATTCACACAATGACAGCTTGGTCAATGATACTAGCATAACCAGGTGCATTCAAATACATGTCTTTTATCCAATGTATTCTCTCATTACCCGAGCGCATGATGTGATTGCTCGACTATGGAAATCTTCTCAATTCGGCTAGGGATCCAAGTTTATTCATCCGCAAGGTGCAACTTTAAAAGCATCGGTAACTCTAACTTAACAAACAATGATGGAATAATGTAAATTCCTAAAGTTAAAAGCACACTTGAAATAATATAAATTATAGTGAATGATCATCGTTGAAGGAGAAGAGTCGCTGGATACAATTCTATAAAATGCCAATAGCAATTGAATGTGTTCTTACTTTGAATACAAGGAATATAAGCGGCTTGGATGGTTTAAAAGTAAAGAGTATATTATATCTTATCAGCATGAATACAGATGTACTCATTTGTGGCGATTTTTGTGCAACATGCACCATATGACCACTCTTTGACCTTCCCAATCTATTCACAATAAATGACCAAGTTCCGATGTATCGTGTAGAATCAGTTTATTGATGGGTGGGATTGAATTATGCATTAGGATAGCAACTGATGAATAACAAGACAAATAATAACCATGGGAAAGATAAAAGCACCATGATGGCAAGTGGGGGAAAGAGGGTTGTGTGTGTATGCATGACTCATTGATTGACAGGTTACGTTTGTGTTACGTGTCGGGACGAGAGATTATAATAGCGAGATGGTTGTTACAAAAGCCACCACTCACCCTTCTACCAACACAGAAAACACTAGTTCTGAAACTACAATGGACTTTGTGAAGGATCTCGACAATCGGTTATTATTCGCAGTTCCCAAAAAGGGCCGTCTTTACGAAGAATGTCTTCAGCTTCTTCACGGTTCTGACATTCACTTTAATCGCAAATCGCGTCAAGATATTGCTCTCAGCACCAATCTTCCTGTCGCTCTCATCTTTCTTCCCGCTGCTGATATTCCAAAGTACGTGGCAGAAGGCAATGTCGACCTCGGTATCACGGGTCAGGATATGGTGGTTGAAAACGAAGTCGAGGATAAGGTCACTGAAAAGATGAAGCTTGGATTCGGCAAGTGTCGTCTTTGTGTTCAAGTCCCCATTAAAGGGGAATATCAAACACTCGATTCATTGGTTGGCAAGCGTATTGTCACTAGCTTTGATGGATATGCTCGTACCATCTTTGAACCTCTCGATAAGACCACTGGCAAATCAACCACCATCAGCTACGTTTCTGGATCTGTTGAAGCTGCATGTGCTCTAGGTCTTGCAGATGGCATTAGTAAGTAAATGATACAATCTTGTTGATAGCCTGTTGATCTGATCGGTTGATTTTCATCTTTCATTAGTTGATCTTGTGGGTAAGTTATGATGACATATGAAACACAGTGGATGGTTTGTTGATAATACCTTTTTTGTTAGAATCGGGTGAGACAATGCGTGCAGCTGGTCTACACGATATTCATACTTTGATGACTACCGAATCTGTTCTTCTTGCCAACCAAAAGTCTCAGCACAAGGACCTTATCGAAAAGATCACTTCACGTATCCGTGGTGTTATCGCTGCCAAACGTTTCGTCTTGTGTACTTACAACATTGAACGCAGCAAGTTGTCAACTGCTGCTGCCATCACACCTGGTCGTCAAGGTCCTACTATTTCATCTTTGGAGTCGCACGAAGGTTGGGTTGCCGTATCTGCCATGATTGAAACAAAGCAAAAGGGCGAGATCATGGATAAGCTGACCGAAGTGGGAGCAACCGATATCCTCGTGACAGCATTCACCAGTTGTCGCGTTTAGAAATTTGTATCATATTAGTATAGACACACGATAAAACTATAAAGATTTTGGATGTGTATTTGCCTGGCATTGATGATACAGGAGAGGTGGGGGGAAGCTGGGATCATGTCATTGTGGGGAGAACATCATTGTTATTATTCATACATTGTATTATGGTAGTAGTCATTGTGGCATATATGCAACACATTATACTCTTTCTTCTTCAATGAAATCTATTATTCATCTCCTCATAAGATAGTATACGCATTCTAGGCAAAGATGCAGCAGCCATCTAATGATGCTCTTTGTACATGGATGTGATTGCTTTATTTAATGGCAGATATTAATTCTAAAGTACACTCTACACATATGTGCCAGTATTATTCATTAGTGGATATCCAAGGAAAATGCATTTATTGATTTGCTCTATTGTATTGGTAACTATGGATACCCAACACCAAGCAACATGATTCATGCCTGGTGATGATGTCAAGGTATATCTCGACGGTGGAAAGCAATCTGTCAGCCAACCAAATCACTTGTGTAACCAACAGCAAGAAGAAACTGGTGTGCTGATGCGCACGGAGAGCGTTGCCCTTTATTCCAATACGCCATGAATTTTGAAGAGATCGAAGAACAGGTAAGCACGCTATTTCCTTTTTCTACGTGTAATCCCCTTCCAACACCCATTCTAACATGGGATGATAGGATGGTATCCGGTTTTCTTGGAATGCTTGGCCGTCATCCCGCGTTGAAGCTACCAAAGCTGTTGTCCCCATTGCATGCTTGTATACGCCCTTGAAGGAACGCGATGATTTCGTGGAAGCACCAATCTGGTATGAACCTGTCATGTGCAAGGCACCTTGTAGAGCTATCCTTAATCCGTATTGGTAAAGTATCAAGTGGGGACCTGTATCTATCTATGGGTTGGTTCTCTAACAATGAACATGTAGTCAAATTGATGTACGTGGCAAGCTGTGGATTTGCCCCTTTTGTTTGCAACGCAATGCCTTCCCTCCTCATTACAAGGATATTTCCAACACCAATTTGCCTGCCGAGTTGTTGCCAAAGTACACCACTATCGAGTACAACTTGAATCGTGTTGCTCAGATCCCTCCCATCTTCTTATACGTTGTCGACACTTGTCTTGAAGATGAAGATTTAAAGGCTCTCAAGGATGCATTGATTGTTAGTCTCAGCTTGCTTCCTCCTTACGCTTGGGTGGGTCTTATTACTTATGGTACCATGGTAAGTCATAATGTATCATCATCATCATGGTACTAACAATTCATCTAGACACAAGTTCATGAGCTTGGTTTTCCCGATTGCCCAAAGTCGTTTGTGTTTCGAGGTACCAAGGAGTATACTGGCAAACAAGTACAGGATATGCTAGGCTTGGCAGGATCCGCTGTGAGACCAGGTCAACCTGCTGCTGCTCCAGGTCAACCACCCCAGATGAGCATGCCTGCAAACAGGTAGAATTCATGATTTACTTTTTTTTTTTTAAAAAAAAAAAAGAAGAAACTAAGATGGAATCCTATTCTAGATTCTTGCTTCCTGTCAAAGACTGCGAGTTTGTGTTGACTTCCATCTTGGAGAACTTACAACGTGACCCATGGCCAGTGGCAAATGACAAGCGTGCTGAGCGTTGTACAGGTGTCGCTATGAGTGTAGCTGTTGGATTACTCGAGGTAAGGAAAGAACGAGTGGAAAAGAAAATGTCTATTGACTCATATGTGTTATATGTAGACTACCTTCCCCAATACAGGTGCTCGTGTTATGATGTTTAGTGGTGGTCCAGCAACAGTGGGTCCTGGTATGGTGGTGAGCACTGAGCTTCGTGAACCAATCCGATCCCACCACGATATCGAAAAGGAAACAGCAAAGTATTACAAGAAAGCTGTCAAGGTAAAATGGGATACATGTTGTTGAATCATGATCACCTTCTTATATGGATTGGGACAATAGTACTATGATGGACTTGCCAAACGTGCATCTACCAATGGCCATACGATTGATATCTTTGCTGGATGCCTGGATCAAATTGGTTTACTCGAAATGAAATCCATGGTCAATTCTACAGGTGGTGTCATGATCTTGGCTGATTCATTCAATACGGCCATCTTTAAGCAAAGTTTCCAGCGAGTGTTCCAAAAGGATAGTCAAGGACATTTGCAAATGGGTTTCAATGCAACGCTTGATGTTCAGGTAGGTACCATCATTATGAAATGAGAGAAAACATGGGATATTCATGGAAGGTCTTTAGACTACACGTGAGCTCAAGGTGTGTGGTCTCATTGGTCATGCAATTTCTGCAAACAAAAAGAGTTCCTATGTTGGAGAAACCGAGATTGGCATTGGCAACACTTCGGCTTGGAAAATGTGCTCAATAACCCCCAAAACAACCAATGGTGTTTACTTTGAAGTGGTCAATCAACCTGGTGCTCAATTCCAACCAGGTTCTCGTGGCTTGATTCAATTTGTTACTCATTATCAGCATTCAAGTGGACAATTCCGCCTTCGAGTCACCACTGTTGCTCGTAACTTTGCCGAAGGTCAAAGCCCAGAAATTGCCAATTCATTTGATCAAGAAACGGCTGCTGTGCTCATGTCTCGTATTGCCGTGTTCAAGGGTGAAATTGATGATGGACCTGATGTATTGCGTTGGCTTGATCGTATGTTGATTCGATTATGTCAACGATTCGCCGATTATCGCAAGGATGATCCACACAGCTTTAGACTTTCAGAAAACTTTTCCATTTATCCTCAATTCATGTTCCATTTGCGACGTAGTCAGTTCTTGCAAGTATTTAACAATTCACCGGATGAAACAGCCTTCTATCGGTACGTTATTATGGATACTCTGTATTGCTTGATGACTCATTTGAATGTATATTACATAGCCATGTCTTGGATCGCGAAAATGTCGACAATTCGCTTATCATGATTCAGCCTACATTGACATCTTACAGCTTTGATAGTCCTCCTCAACCTGTGCTCTTGGATTCCATTTCCATCAAGCCTGATGTCATTCTATTGCTCGATACATTCTTCCATTTGCTCATTTTCCATGGTGAAACCATTGCTCAATGGCGAGAAGCAGGATACCAAGAACAAGAAGGCTATGAAAACTTTAAACAACTCCTTGAAGCACCTGTTTTGGATGCTCAAGACTTGCTCATGGATCGTTTCCCTGTACCCCGTTACATTGTTTGCGATCAAGGTGGCTCACAAGCTCGTTTCTTGCTTTCCAAACTCAATCCTTCCACTACCCACGCTTCCAACAGTCCCTATGGTGCACCACAAGGCGCAGCCATCTTTACTGATGATGTCAGTCTACAAGTCTTTATGGAACATTTGAAAAAGTAAGTCTATTACCCAGTTTACTGACAATAGTCGTATACTAATTTAATATTATTATTACTAGGTTATCTGTAGCAGGAAGTTCATGAATATAGAGAATTCAGGTTGATACATATAAAACTACTACTATTTACAATATACATGGGGGAGAGAGGATATGCATGGTATCATAAAATGAATCAATCAAAGTCATTGTCACTAGATGTGTCACTATCATCAACTTGCATGGAAGCATCCATCAATTTGACTCGGTGACCTAATGCTTCACGAGCGTATTGCATTGCACTATCACTGATAGGAAACCCTGTGGATAACACCAATTCCTTCAATGCCGATTTCTTCAATTGATCTGCCAAATGGCGTAGTGCATTGTCTGTGATACCAAGACAGCGTTTGATATGTAGCACCCGCAAATCGGTGAATCTCGCACAGACCATATCCAGCACATCGCCCGTCACGTGCGTGAGACGTTCCAAATGGAGCATAGTGAGTTGATGGCGACTCGTCATTGTATCAAATAAGGCGCAAAGTGTTGTTTCTGTTGTTGCATGTCGTAATCGTGTGAGATGCAATACTTTGAGCTTGTTCAAGCTGGCAATGGCCACCACTAATTCCTTTGTACTCAAACTGACACCTCCTAAACCGAATTCTTCAAGACATGGACATTGATCAAGGACACGAGCAATATCTTGTTGACGACAAGGTAAACCATTGCAGAAACAAAGCCGTAGTTTTCGAAGATGGGGGAAATCCAGTGCTAATAAACATGCCATGGTCACTGCTGTTGATTTCACAATGAAACGTAAACCAAGTGCTTCCAGTGATGCATGTGTCTGTTGTAATAACCAAAGTACACGTGATGATGCGCTATGATGAACATCCACTGTCAGCATGAATTGATCGGTATCGGAAGGTGACCAATCGCAGAAATGAATTGAATCCAATTGAGGAGCGTATTGATACAAGAGTTGTAATACTCGACTTGGCATTGCAAAGTTGCGTGGACTCAGACTAATGCGTCGTAATGCTGGCAGTTGTGGCAATAATTGTTCCAGTGGAAAATCCACACGTCCACCAAAGCGTAAATCGATGCTTTGTAAATGCTTATGCTTGATAGGAAAGGACCAAGCACCATACGCCATGTCTTTGCTGGTGACATGATATTCAATATCAATGAGATTGGGACAGAATCGAAATACGATATCAAGCACAGTACTCGGCATCAATGTATGCAAATGTGAAAGCGTCATGGTGGTGATGCTGTCGCCCGTCAATTGAACAAGACCATATAAATCAAATTCCCAACTTAAATGCACTAAAAGTGGTTGTTGAGTCCCATGTGTATGTGTCCATGTGTTCATATATTTACCTTGTCGTATAGAACAACAACCCTTGTTGATAAGGAAACAAAGCACATTGGATTTGGCTGTTTGACGTCGATGAATCTGTAGGGAGCGAATATCGTTGCCTTGGATATATGAAGTATACGGTAGCAAATCATGGGGAAGGTTGCAGTCAAGGTCTGAAAGGGTATTCCATAAACCATTCCACTGAAACAATAAGAAGGATCGCCAAGAACGAGAGACACGAGTACATTGTATGCATTGACTCCAAGACAACCTTGAAAAGACTTGGTCCAGAAGCTCATAGGGAAGTATTATCACAAAAGAACCGTTGATTGTGTCCATGTTGCGATGACTACCACGAATAACATATTGGTTTCTCAAGAGCTTTGCGTGTGAACGAGTAAAAAGTATGCGTGTGTGAAAGTGTATATGCGTGTGTGGGTGGGTGTGGGTGGGTGCGTATTGTGTCGGTACTCGGAGTCTTTGTCACCACCTACTACAGCTGCCTTTCTTGCTTTGCTTGCTCCTGTCCTCCACCTCCTAGATCGCGATGCCAAAGTACTACTGCGGTAATCCTCCTTGATCTTTAGCTACATTTGTCATGGGTCAATACTAATGGCTTTTATAATAGAGTATTGTGATATCTTTCTCACGCACGATAGTTGTAAGTCAATGAATATAGATCACGAACACCAGATGCTGATTATAGACACTTGCACTTTATAGCTTCGGTGCGAAAGGCTCACAACGCGGGAAAAAACCATATTGCCAATGTCCGGAACTATTATGCAGGTGCGTGTGTTTGTATATTGATGGGAAATGTACTGGATATAGGCTGATAGTGATATATAATAGAGATCGGTCAGGATAAGGCACAAGCAATCATTGATGAAATCACAAAGGCATATGAAAACTCTGCTGCAGGTAAAGATCATGATGAGAATGAAAGAATGTGTCATTGACCATGTCTTGTATATAGTATTGCCTCCTCAATATTCTGGTTATCCACAACCATCCATGGGTCCACCTTATGGTGCTCCTCCTCCACATATGATGGGTCGTCCACCTATGCCACCACACATGATGGGTCGTCCACCACCACCAGGATACCCATTCCCACCTCCTCCTGGTATGATGCCACCTCCTGGTAAGTATATATATACTGCGTTCAATTTATAGAGTTCATTTCTAAATTTAATATATAATAGGTCAACGTCCTCCACCACCAGGTGCATATGGTCAAGGACGCCCTCCACCTCCTTCTGGTTATTATAGTCCTCAAGGTGGTCCACCTTATCGTCCTCAATCATCACCTCCACCCATGCATGCTCCTCCTCATTCTTCACCTCCACCCCCACCTCCATCATCCCAATGATACGACACTGTTAGAAATTGATGAGCATCCATCCCATGATCGTTTTGTACAGGCAAGCGGATAATTAAATGAAATGAATGAAAGAACCGGTTTAGTTTGATGCTCTCACTGGAACCAATCAAATGCAGTATATAGATGATTATGCAGTTTTGGAAATGTAGTGAACAATGACCTACTACTTGAGCTATCATAATAATATAGTGGCTTCATATGTATGCATAGTGTGTACAATTGCATCAATTCACATGTGCTGTTCCCAATCATAATAGAATAAATAACGCGTTCCCGCCATATGTCATACACGTCAATCATATTGAGAACAAAAAGGGGCAATCAAAGAAGTCTTTATATGGAAATTTGATCTATAGATTACATGATCGTCACCATGTCAACGGTATGCACAACGGGTTGTGCATGCATCAAGTAGTGTGTTACATAAGCCAAGTTGGGCATGCATTTATCCTGATCGAACTTGGATTGCAAATTCATGTTGATGACTTTCAAAAACCATTGCCACCATCTTGATAGGAAATACATGGATACTGCTGTATCGACTAGAATGCCCAACTCCCCCCAAAAAAAAAGTATCGCCGATGATTCATTGTAGCCGTTAATTTATGTGCATGCGTGGTAAGTTTACATAGCGAACATGTCAATGGAGTTAATGGAGCACGTGCCAATGAACCACAATCCGATTATAAGTGGAGCGGCCAGTTCAATGTTAATTAAAGTTGATTATCATTATTTGACTTATTCTTGTTTACTCTCCTTTATTCTCCTTTGTTTCTTTCACTCATGGATCACGGTGGACACAGTGGACATGGCGATATGCCAACGGCATGCAATATGAATGCAAGTACTTTGTGAATGGACGTGATCAAGTAGCTGACATGAACCCGTTCTCTAGATGCTCTTCAACTGGCAAATCGAAAATACATGCATAGTCTTTGAATGGTGGCACATTCGCACAGCTTATGGATTCTGGGGTTCTTGTCTTGTTGTATTTGCTATTGCAGCTGGATACGAGTTTCTACGCGTCAAGTCAAACAACATTGATCAGCTGTGGTACGAAGCTCGTGCCAAACGAGGCGAACAAGGTCTATTGTCAAATGATGGACCATTATTGCGATCACCAAGGTAATCATCATGCATGAAGAGTATGTTGGATCATGTTGTTGACTTTTATTAGATTGACGACACAACAAGAAATCATCCGCTCTGCATTGTATGCTGTACTCGTTGGTATCAGCTTTTGGCTCATGTTGGTCTTCATGACCTATAACGGCTACCTGATGCTATCCGTGGTACTTGGAGCAGGTGTTGGTCATTTCGCGTTTGGTCAAGGTCACTTGACAGCAGATAGATCCATCCAGTGTCATTAGAAGAGCATTCTTGATTTATTCAACTATTAACATACTTAATATATACCACTACTATTACAACTTGTATCTGCGTGACCTGGCTAATAATGGCTATTATGAATGAATATCGGTGGTCATGTGTCCTCATCTCATCTTATGCAATCACACGTTATGCATTACATCTTGTGTTCCCATTCCTTTTGTTCTCTGTGGCCGAATAAAAAAAAAGGAGATGATCGATGTAATGTCGCTTCGCAAGGTTATGAGGGGTTTTATGGCCTGGTCTCGAACACACAAGGGGTCATTATCATCATACTATCGTTCCTCTTGTTGTAAATGTTATCTTTTATTCCGTTACACGATGACTGCATAAGCACCAAGGGAGTGGATTCACCTGGTCAATGGCGGGAATTCGGGCATTGTTTCGATCATCTGACCTAATACTTTAAGCTAACTTGTATAAGATGACCCATGAAAACTCTATTAGTTATACACATAAAAGTGATCACGTGATTTACAATCACAGCCGTACCATGTCCGTCATTGACATGCGTCCAATTCCACAGTGACCCTAGTACTATAGATTCCATAACCCATATTAAAAGATATACAAAGTATGCAAGATACAAATGGATATTTATTGGATAGATGACTATCATAAAGTCCTGAAGGAGGGGAATTGCCCAGAATGATCTTCTATTACTCGGTGAGTAACTAACCCCGGTCAACTGTATTATTGATGCTTACGATTTATAGCGAGAAACGGGGTGCTTTACTTCTTGCAACCACAGCCAGCACAAGTACAAGTGGTACCACAGTTACTAAGGACAACCAATGAGTTGATGGCTTTTGTTTGAATAAAGATAAATATGTACTTACCCGCAGCATTTACCGTCAGTGTTTTGCATGTTTGAATATAAAATTGATGGAGAGAAAGATGGAGGAAAAAGAAAAAGCAAGCGGCGACAGGTTTATATATCTTTTTTAGAATGAACATGAACTTTATTTTTTTTTCTATAATACTGATTTGGAATGAGAGAGGAGCGCAGGGTACACGAACGTGGGTTGGAATGGGTGGGTTGATTCATGGTGCATCATATCATCATCTGATTTGTTTTGCTAATGTCCTTATCGGGATTGCATGCCATAGGAAACTTGTGCATTGGCTCTGTTAGCCAGGGCCTGCTTGTGAACTTGTGCCTTCTTTTGCAAAGTAGGACTTGTGCCTTCAATCACATCAAATACTTCAGAAGCAAACCGTTGTTCAAATGTCTTTTCAGATCGCTTGGAAGCTGAATCAAGCATCCATACAATAGCACGTCGACGACGTTGACGTAAACGCAAAGGTGTTGGTACATGAAGTGCCTTGCTGCCCTTTTTCGTAGTCGTGAGCTTCATGAGGGGTGATGCCGATTCAACAGCTTCTGACAAGGTCTGATAAGGATCAATAATGCCGGGTTTCTTCTTCAATTCCACCATGCTGTCAGAAACAAGTCGTTGTGCGCGTGCTTTCTTGCCGTCTCGCATAATCGTGTTGACAAGTTGGCTGACCAAATCATCTTTGGGAACATGTGTTTCGGTCGTTAACGATCGTGTGAGAAACGAAGTGGTTTGCTTTCTGAATGCTTGCAAGAGAAATGACATGGTTTTAGGTTGGGAAATGTCCACCGAGTGAAATGCGACAGACGACCTTGGAATAAGTGGTGGCTTGTGGAAACAAAAGAAGCCAGGGCACAATGTTCACCAGCCAATAAGGATGAATTAGCGGTACCCCGTTGCTATCCAACAAATGCTTCACTGCTTCCATAGAAACCTTACACATACACATACACACACTCGCTCTCTTGATCTCTTGAATGTAATAAAATAAATGTTGGATATCAATCGATGTTTGAGTAAATGAAAAAGATGCTGTTGTATTACGACTTTTGTTTTTACAAGCAGTTGATGGAAGAAAGAGATAGCTCACAAAAGTAATGTAAAAGGATGCACAGCGAAAGATGAACTGTAAAGCCATGATCATTAGTACATGACATGTTTTATTATCAAAGTTGATTTTTCATGCATAACATCCTTTGATTACTGTGGTGCGTTAATGGATTGTATCATAGTCATGGTTATATCACATGTATGATAACATTGCTATTGACAATAACATGAAACCCGGGAAATGATCATGTAGGACTATATCAAAAGAGAGCAGCAAGTGTTGTTTTGCAGTAGCGTCACTGCGTAATCATAAGCTTTTAATTTGCATGACCGGCGGAGACCAATATCAAATACCAGCACCTCTTGACAAGCTACTTGTTCTCATGTCCGCTACCATTGAGCAATGTCTTCGTGAAAGGGAATATGGTCGTCTCAAATTCAGACCTAGACTAGGATTTACGGGCAATACATTTGGTACGAATCTCAAAATGCATGGCATTGCTTTGCAACTAAATAATGGTTTTCAAGCACAACGAATCTATGGCGACGAATTCCTTATTTCTCGTCTCACTCTTGAGAAAGAGTTGAAGAATCACACGGGTTGTGTCAATTCATTATAGTAAGTAAATTGGATACAAACTTGAATGGATGGGTATTCATGTATACAATATAGCTGGTCTCAACGTGGTGATAAACTCTTATCAGGATCCGATGATACGCGCGTTTGTATATGGAAACCATGGGAAGATTATTCACTCGCATGCAGCATCGATACTGGTATGAATATGAAACAATCCTATTCATTATATTTTTATTCACCATCCATTGTAGGCCATAATGCCAATATATTCTCTTCAAAATTCATGCCAGCAACATCAGATAGCGTGGTGGTCACTGCAGCTGCCGATTCCGAAGTGCGTGTGTTTGATGTCAATGGATCCAATCAAGGACAACTTCGACATGTTTATACTTGTCATAGTGCAAGTGTCAAGCGTATTGCTATTGATGACAGTCCATTTGAATTCATGACATGTGCTGAAGATGGTAAGAAGGGTATTTCAACAAGATCCACCATCCTCTTATTCAAATGGCTCCCATAGGAACGGTCCGTCATTTCGATTTACGTCAACGTCATATTTGCACCCCACATACAATCAGCTCATTTCTTGGAGGAAGGCAACCATCAAGGCGTTATGATCAACCTCGTGGACGAGATGTAAAAGAGGGATGTCCCTCAGCTTTGGTGGATTATAGTGAATATGATGTGGAGTTCAATTCGATATCATTGAATCCACTTCATCCTCAGTATTTCATTGTTGCCGGAAAAGATGATTTCATTTATTTGCATGATCGACGCATGGTGGGACAAGGGGATCGTGGAGGTGGCAAAGTGGCACATCATACAAAATCACGTTGTATTAAACGATTCACATCATCTTCGGATCATCGTCGACGACGAGCACGACAAATTACAGCATGCAAATTCAATAGTTCAAATGGTCGTGAGGTAAGATGGGAAAAAAATCAAGTTTATATCACTCTCCATACTGATGGATTTCTTAAAGTTGATTGGCAGTTGGCTATCTGATGGCATTTATCTTTTCGACATGCATGATTCACCTATTGAACGATCACCAACCAATACAATGCGATCTTCTTCTCAACCCAAATCAAATGTTCAAGATGATGTTCCCTTCTCTGGTAGAAATCTGGTGATACAACGTTTTCGTCAAGGAGAGCTAAATGATGCCATTGTTGAGATCGACAACTTGTTGGCCAAAACAGATGAGAGCTTGGGTGCAGATGATGATAACAACAACACCAAAGAAGACACCATGATCGAAAAGATATGGGAATTATGCATGATGAGCGCTGTACGTCTAAGAAGGATCTATGAAGGTCGTGCAAGTAACTTTGCTGATGAAGAATTACGAGGTGACGAGGTGGCATCAACACGACTATTTATGCGTGAAGCTGAAGCAGTAGCTGTTGATATCCATTGCACACGTGGTTATTGGTGCCTTGCTGTAGGCTTATGGATTGCATCCGGAGGACAACGCAGTAATGGATGTGAAGATCGTACGGATTGGCTAGAAAAATCTCAACTTTATCTCGAAGAAGCACGTGCCATTTACACAAACTCCTTGACTTCTAACAGTGGCTCATCGTCTTCTTTATCCACATATGCTGAATCATCACTTGCTGCCTTTAACAAAAAAATTGATGCACTTCAACGAGATATCATATCAGCTTTACATCGGGAAGCGGATGATGATGATAATAATAATCAAGGAATGGATACCAATATGGATCGATGGAAATGGCTAGACACCATGTATATGCAACAAATGGATCATGATACGCAACCATCCATATCACCTGAATCACCTGGCAATGATGGTGTCGACGTGACAAGCGATGCTGCTGCTGAACATTCGATACGAAGCACTTCAACTTCACGACATGCTACCATTGCATCCAGTGCGAGTGAACGACCTGCATCCGATAGTGAAACTAGCAATATGGATGTTGAGATTTCAAATGAGAATGATGAAAGCAACTCTGATACCCAGCATTCTGATAATTCCACTGTGGTCACCAATGATATACACGACCCTTCTAGTTCACACGAGTCTTCCTCCTCCAGCACAAGTGGATTTGAAGGCGATAGTGATATTTCCATGGTTGATGATACGGATCAAGATATTTCTGAAGATGATGAATATGAAGAAAGTAATCCATATTACGACGAGGATGATCATGACGAATCCGACGAAGATGATGATGCTACTTCATTAAGATCCATATCCGAGCTTGAACCTGATGTTGATATTGTTGCTCATCGAAAGAAATACGTGGGGCATTGTAATGTCAGGGTATGTTATTGATTTATTATGTGGGCTTTGAATTGACAATGATACCCATAGACAATCAAAGACGTTAATTTCTATGGACTGGATAATGAATACATTGTTTCTGGAAGCGATTACGGTTATATCTTTATATGGGACAAGAAAACAGCAAGGATTGTGCAGATTCTACAAGGGGATGAAGACACTGTCAATATTGTGCAGGTAAAAAAAAAAAAAAGTAGAAGCGAAGATATCATGGACCTTGCATCTCACTCTTATACTCAATAGGGTCACCCACGGATACCTGTGATGGCTACATCAGGCATTGAAAACACTATCAAGATCTTTTCTCCTACATCTGCAGCAGCAACTACCTCACGTAAAGAATATCCCAATCTTCGATCATCTTATTCAGAATCATCAAGAATGTATGAATCCGATGATATAGTGACACGTATGATGGAGAACAATATTACCACGGGCGATCATTATTTTACCCGGCGTATGCTTTCAACTATCACTCGACGATTTCGACGGGGTGGCAATCTCGATGATGTACTGATGATGGACGATGATGATGATGAGATGCATGTAGATTGTCGAGTGCAGTAAAAAGATCACATGTATAAATTCTGCAAGGAACCCCTTCATTCTCCCTTTCCCCCTTTCCATTACAAAGCGATTTACAAAAACAGTAAAATATAAACATGTTCTTGATTTCTCATGTCAGTATATATCGAAGGAAGATGATGTTGCGAACTGGATCGAATCTATATAGATGGTGCGACCAGGGGAGTGTGTAAGGGGTAGAGGAATGATGTGTATCGAATGTTGCTTTACAGTTGGGCGAAATGATCCACGTTTAGTGCGAATGAGCATCCACCGATTCAACGTCATAACCGATCAAGTTTCTACGACCAACGATTTCACCAATAAGGAAGAAAGTGTAAAGTTCGGCAGCAACAACACCACCCTTGACGACATCACCAGCACTAAGGTTCTTGAAGATCGAAGGCTTAAGGTTCTTTTGAACAATTTGTTGAGCTTCGGTGAACTGGGCACCCGAGGGGAAGTGCATGCCTTCCTTAACATAGACTTGCTTAGCAACTTCGGCAGCAACCTTGGCGTTGTAGACAACGGGCTTTTGGATAGCTATTACAATAAGTTCGTGTTCATTAGTAATGCAATGTCGCTATTCATTGGTAAAATAAGGCACCTACCGTTCAACTTGGAAAGAGTGCCCTGAAGAGCTCCAACGATCTTGGCCGACATGATGCGTGTTTGAATAAAGAGAGAGAGAGAGGAAAGACTATAGCCAGGTCCAAGCGCTGGGCTGTGGTAAACAAACAGCCACCCATGCTTTCACATCCCGCCATTACCTTTTGGATTCGTTGTTCTCTTTATAAATCCATCACCTATGCTCGCCTTTATCAAACGGAACTTTGTGCCAGCAATGGCAGTTGCCATTGTACCATTGGGTTACTTTTTCGGCATTCAACTTCGTGAAGATCGTGATTCAAAACGGATCAAGGAGCAACTGGAGCAACAAAGTGAACAAGAACGGATAGCTGAACTTGAGAAAAAACGCGCTGCTCTTATTGCTGAACGTAATGCTATTATGGAGCGACGTGCTGGTAACAATAGCAACCAATAAATCATCATCCCATCTACATTCAATCATTTCCCGTAATACATCAGCTCTTTGTCATAGCCATGGATGCAACCAGTAATTGAACAACAACAATAAATCATATCACAGCTTTGTACTAGTTCAAATTATATAGTGATTTATGCAACAAGCAATTGATTATTTACAAAATGAGATCTAATTACATTTAAGCCAAAAGGACGGCAAAGCTAGCTGCAAAGAGTGTTACAAAGGCGGCAGCTTGAATCAAAACGGATTGGGGCAGCTCTGAATGAAGTGATAGACCTGCAGCCGAACTTTGACCAGTAGGTTCTGAAGCAGGTGAAGAAGCTCCAGTACCCATACCTCCTGGACTAGTAGCAGCAGTACCACCAGTACCACCAGTAGCTGGTGATGTTTCAGCACCACCACCGGCAGGTGAAGAAACTTCTTGAGTAGGTGATTGAGTCATGGATTCATGTCCACCTGTTGGCGACGCACCACCCATACCAGTAGTTTCAGATTGCATACCACCACCAGCACCAGTTTGTGTTGCTGTGCCACCACCACCCATTCCAGTTTGGCCACCATTGGTTTGTTGACCACCACCAGCACCACCATTAGTACCAGTAGGTCCTACTTGAGCACTTGTGACAGATGCTGATATATAACACACAATGTTATTCATATACTATCCATACAGTTTCAATAAAGAATATACATACGTTGAACCACAGAGAGAGATTGAGCTTGGACCACAGCGGCCAAGGCGATTGCAGCGAGCATAGTCTTTGGCACCATCATGTTGTTTAGTAAAGAAGGGATAAGAAAATGTCAATCAATGTAATGTTACATCACACGTGCTTTATACAATGCACATCATTTTCTGAAACCCATGTATACAATGTTTTATTACGCTAGGGGGGTGATGAATGAATGAAAGAATGAAGGAGAAAGAAAGCGGAATCTACTGCTACCACAAACATGACCATCCAATCATGATGGATAGCATCACTACCAATGAACATGGCAGGGCTCTCTTTGCATCACTGGTTTTAGATGTACCGAAAACCCACAATTGTTCTCCGTCGGTCGGATGCGTAAAGAGAATATTAGCATTGGTACCACTGGCGTTGTAACGGGTCGATTTCCAACCACTATTGATAGCATTGTCGAGCACTGTTTTGTTGCTGTTGCCCATATCATCAATATCAAAGTTCTCTGTGACCAAACTTGACACATTCTTCAAATATTGTTGCATCTCAGCTGGTGTGTAAGCTTTCTTGGCTAACATTAATGCCAGAGCACCAGACACATCTAATACCAAGGGTGTGTTAATGTCATGATATGTAAATTTAATCGCAACTTACGTGGAGCAGCCATGGATGTTCCAGTCAATTTTTTAGAAGCATCCATACCTGTATTCCATGTCGATACAATATTCGTGCCTGGAGCAAAGCTTTCATGCGTCATGATTTAGACATTGCATCATTGTTTGTTACATTGGAGAAATTTTAAGCTTACATATCGACACATTTGCCAAAGTTGGAATAATATGCGATCGCATCATCTTGGTCAATCGCACCCACTGTGATCGCTTGTGGTGCTGATCCCGGCGAATACTTGCATGCATCTTCACCATAATTACCCGCTACAATCACCTCGGTTAGATGTATGCTACATTGAAGGGTTTTTCGAAAAGATGCAAATTACCTGCTACAACCACGTGTATACCTAAACTCACAGCTTGGGCAATAGCATCATTGGCAACTTGGTTAAAATCAGCGCCAAGTGATAGACTGTGTACACCATGTGTGTAAGTTGGGGGGTATGAGCAAATAAATAGACATGGGATAATTGCTGCTTACTTTACAACGGTCTTGGTATCGTTACGATGTTGGCTGACTACCCATGAAAGGCCTTTGAGCAAGTCAGATAACATGCCATTGCCATCATTATCAAGTGTCTTTACAGAAACAATATTGGCTTGCTTGGCAACACCATATGAAGTGCTACAACACACGCCTGCTACAAAAGTGCCATGACCATGCTCATCAGCATTGGCATCATTTGTTTCGCCGTCATAAACAAAGGAAGGTCCATATCGTACACGACCTTCAAGTTCCTCGTGATCACCTTTGACACCTGTATCAAGGATGTACACATCAACACCAGCACCTTGGTTGGTAGGAAAACGATATTGTCCATTCTGTCCTATACGTTGATCAATCCGATCAAGTCCCCAACTGGGTGGATCTTTTTGAACCAATTCTTGTAATGAAAGAGGTACATCTTTGACCCAGTAATGGACACTGGCATCGGTGGGTAGTGATGACTCAAATGCTGCAGAATAAAATTCGCCGGCATACCAGCGTAAGCTGCCAATGGATGAATAGGAACTGCTGCTTTCTTGGTCATTGGTTGAATTGGAGAAGGTATTGTTGGTGTTATTGAAAGCGTGACCGTATTTTATAGAAGTCTTTTGAATGATGCTGCTATTGGTGCGAAATGATTGAACATGCTGAATGTGGTTGGTAATGGCAATGGTATCTATGTTGGGTTTGAGCACCACGATATATCGTCCTGTGGTGTCATCATTGTTGTTGCTAGGGATGCTAGTGGCTGCTGCTGTAATGGATTGGATGCAAATGGCAGTGAAAACTGTCAGCAGATAAAGATAACGGATAATATGCATATCAAAGGAATGGAAAGGGCCTTATGCGCATTACGATGGCACAATGTGAAAAAGAGAGAGGAAAAAGAAGAAACTATCTGCTACGCAACGCACAAAATGAAAATACACTTTTTGTGTTTCGTGTTTTTGGGGGCAAGCGTAGCACAAATCAACTGCTGTAATTACCATTTGTGCAACGCTATCGCATCGTTAGTGCCATTGGCATTGTCTGGCCATAACCCGCTCAATGTGCCAAACCGAGTTCCGATATTTTGTACATGCTAGGAATTAAAGGGACTAAAATCGATATTAAAAGAGAAACATGGATTCTGCCACATATAGCAAAATACAGACTTCTTGAACTTCCATTACAATGAAATGAACACGATTGTTGTGTCACATGGCCATTTTGGTGGTCTGGGCTGTATCGTCAGCAAATGAAATAAAGCGGTGCCTGGACCATCTCTTCTTTTTCCCGCTGATAGTTATTAAATCGAGTGGTGATGCCAAGTTGTTGACAACTCTAATACGTAAGATGCATTTTTGTGTTCGTAGGGAACCGAGTGTAGTATGCATGTAACTGTGCGGAGCAATAATGCAACACTTTTCATCCTCCATTTCCTCGTGGCTATCAGCTTTTTCTTTCCAGCTCCACGTTAACCAAGGTCACGCAACATGTATTGAAAGCAGTAATCCGATGTTGTGGATATCATCATGAAGCTAGATTGTATTGATACATTGTTATGCAGGGTCAAGGAGCTAATGTAGAGTTGTCAAAAACAAGTTGCAGCAAAGCAACGGCTTCAACAGTTCTGTGAACGCATATATCTGCCACAAATGAAATTGACTCCTCCAATTTGGAGTCACATGGTGACACTGTCAGATTAGATTGACAGATACTGGTAATCTAGGTACCGCTCGCTATTGTGAATTTCAAGATTGTGCTTTCGATTTAACCTACCACTTCCCTTAGACATAATCGACATCATGTGCAAACGTTTCTTTATTGAATCCTGTATATTGTTTCACCAATGGAAGAAGGTGCTAGCAAGTGTCCACTGATGTTACGATCTAAAGTTAAGATAGAGCTGGCGTATAACGTTTTCTCAACTTGAACGGTTTCATGTCGATGATCATGCTAGCATTGTATGAAGCAGACGCTGTGTGCAGCAAAATAGTAGTCATAAAGCAAGTGGATGAATCAGGAGAATTGGGCAATGTAAGATTGAAAAGTGTTTATCATGCAACAGGAGTACAATGAAGAGAATCATCTTGCTGCACTTCTATTATAGTAATCATCGCTTAAGCAACTCGCTGATGGTTGCTGATTATCATCCTCCATTTCAAGTTATTGTTGAACAATGATAGATATAGATGATTACACTTCTTTGTTGTTCTTGTTGAGAAATGCTGAATGTTAACTTGTACTTTTTTGATCGACATATTACCTTACACACAAAGAAATCGTATATTCAGTTCCTGCCATTATCCTTTATGATTGTTCTGATTGTATTCAGTATTGACGATCGAAGAAGAAACAATGTTTCTCATAGAAGATCACCCTTGATCCTTAATGAGTTTCAAACAATGACATGCAATCTGACCTATCAATACATCAGTACTTCGGATGCTAAGCTTTGTTTTTATTCAATTGTATTTTGTTACCATGTCGTTCCCTTTCCCCCAATACCCCAACATCTATGACATCCTGACATTTAAACGGATATATGCTCGCCAATGGTGCATGAGAATTTTTAATACTACAATGTCGCTTTCCATACCATTGAATGATAGCATGAGAAAAGCATGTTTGAAACCAATTAGTCTTTGTTGCTAGGTTAATCATCATGTGGTGTTGGCTGTCATAGTTTGTCAACGCAAACAATACGTGCGAGGATATGATCTTCTGCAAGTGGTGTGAACATTGACATAATAAACTTGCCAAATGCGGAGTATGACATAGCTGTCAATAAGCGGAAACCAATCACAGGGAACTCCATTGTGTACGGTTAGCTCGAATGACGTGATATGGATGCATGAATCCATGCCAAGTACAATGAAAAAGGAAATGGTTTATTACACTATACAAAAAGAAAGCACATACAACGGGGGAGGAGAAAGCAATGATGATAAATATACACAAGGAGAATGATTATCTATCTACTACTTTTGAACCATTCGATACTTTGCAACAATTTTGTTAAGGGCCATGCCCAAAGTTCGCCATGGAAATACCTTGAGATCCTTTTCAATGTTGCGTGGCTTTGGATGAGGAAAATTCATGATCAATTTGAAAAAGTCTGTACTTTCTGGACGTGATTTTGATACAGTCAAAGGACGGAAACCTTCCAAGTTACGTCTTACACGGTTCTTTTCTTCGACAGTGAATTGCATATGCATCACCACCTCGAGCAAATGAATAAGATCCACCGATGTGATGAAATAGTCATTACGCTCAGGCCAATAGATGCATGAAACAATGGTGAATCCTTCAATCGTATTGACTTGACCACGATGCGCTTCTTGAGCAACAGGTTGAAATCCACATCGGATGATTTGACCTTCTTCATCACGCCAAAATTGAACCAGTCGACGTCGTTGTGCCCATTCATCGGGGGTCCACCCATCACACATGGCATCCAAATCCCCTTCAATACGTAATTGCACTCGATTGGGACTTGCTGGGTCAAGTAATGGCGATGTGCTAAGGGTATCACGGTTGTATGATGTTGCTCTTGCTGGTGAATAGTGGTTATTATTACCACTCACATTTGGAGCTCCCCCAGCAGCTGTGCTTGATGGTGGTGCTGTGGATGGAAAAACTGGACTAAAGTCAAAACCACCCATCATGGATGTTGTATCATATCGCTGCAATTCCGGTTGTGGCATTCGTGAAGGCATTTGATTGCTCTGTTGTTGATACAATGGTGGTGGTTGCTTGTATTCTTGGAACCCGGGTGCATTTTGAAAACCTTGCGGAGGATGCTGCAAACGATAATAGGGATCTTGTTGTTGTGGTTGCTGTGGTGGTTGTTGTGCATACATTTGATTATGATAGTTGTATGGCGATGCAGCCATATCCGGTTGATAATACATGCGTTGATCGTAGTAGGGTGGTGCCTGTTGTTGCTGTTGTTGCTGATCCATAATCATAAGACCACACTAGTGTCAGTTTGTTAGACAATGGATACAGTGAGACGAAACAAGGGTTTGACTTACCCGTTTATAAATTAAAAAGAGAGAGTTAAAAGGATAACACAATGCTGCGACTTTGGTCGTTTTGTTGAGTGGGGGTGGTCGAAAATTCTGGGAGGATTAAGCGATCTCATTGCATCTGTTTCACATGTCCTTGTTCGTAAATGCAAACAGCGACAAACATTCAATCCCTTATTCCCTTCCTTTATATCATCCACGTTATTGGGCTGCATAACAACGTTATCATTCTCGTCATGGGGTCACGCCATACTTTTATTACTTTATCTTATTCCATTATTCATAGTATAATGTGTTGACAAGTGAGATGGGCATGGGTTTTGATTGGTGCATAGATCCCCACGGAAGAAAAAAGGAAAAAGGACATTGCTTCCATTTCTACCAAAGAGCAGGGCGGAAAGGAAAAGGGTGAATGAATCCCCGTCATTGTTAACAAAAGGTAAAGAGGTCATGGCATGATTTGCTGATTATACCCGAGAAAAACAAGAATGACACTCCTTCCCCTTTTTTGGCGTGTGTGACACTTTAGTTTAATCCTTGCATGATTCCCAATTAGCTACAATCAACACATTCAATACAACGAGCCATGGTATAAATGTATATCATTGAATATATTACTCTCTATCCAAATTTTACTACTATGACTACTTCCGGAAAAGGTAATGACTTGAATTGGGAAATGTGATGATAGGAACATAAGAGTTATTTTGACGACAATGAAGCATACTAAATATATGTGTATATGAGCACATTGTTCAATTGAGTTGTGATTATCCTGACATACCACCTACTGAATGAGGGACGCGGAAGGTGAAAAACGCTCCCTTGTGCTTCCACTACTCGGGCTCAACTCATTTTATATACAGTTTTCCTCTTTCTTTTTTACTCACCTTTTTTTACCTAAAAAGCAACACCATGAGCAACGGCAACAGGCGGCTACTTCAAACTGACAATGTCTTTCTCTACATTCCAAACATCATTGGTAATATTTCTCTGTCACCCGTCAAGTTCATGGTGCATCTAACGTCTTTGAATACAGGCTACACGCGTATTATATTGGCTTCAGCTGCATTATACTACATGCCATGGCATCCCAAGGTGTGCACCATTTTGTATTGTATCTCGTGCCTGTTGGATGCAGTAGACGGTAACGCTGCACGTTACTTTGACCAATGTAAGATACCTGGAAAAGCTATATATGGGAGCATTACTAATACATGGCTCGGGTGAATTACAGGTAGCAAGTTTGGAGCTGTACTCGATATGGTGACCGATAGGTAGGAACATGGATGATAGGATAGAGTGATGTATAAGGAAACTAACTCGATACTTGATATCAAAGATCCACCACGACTTGTTTACTTTGCTTCCTTTCCCTGAAATACCCTGCATGGACTATTCTCTTTCAATTCTTGATATCGTTGGATTTCAGCTCTCATTATATGCACATGTACAGGTATAACACTACAAGATGATTCTATTCCTGGATGAATACTGAATGAGATATATATTATTAGTTCAATGACAGAAGGTTCATCCAGCCACAAGAAAATCTCAGAGTCAAGCAATCGATTCCTTCAACTTTATTATAACAGCAACGTATGTGTGTGTGTGTGTGTGCGTGTGTGTGGAGCATATATTCAATGGAGAAAGGCTAATGATGAGAGTAATAGATTGTGCTTTTCATTATGTGTGCCGGCAATGAACTTTTCTTCGTTGCTTTGTATGTCTTCAAAGGTCCCATCAATGGTAAGTCGGACATGTGGTTGAAAAAGTAGCAACGAGAGATTAATGGATGGGATGATGGCTTTGATAGCTACATGGTGGATTGTCTTTCTCGTGAGCGGTGTCATTTGCTTCCTTAAGCAATTCATCAACGTTATCCAGATCGTCAACGCCAGCAGGGTATTGGCAACCATTGACAAGGAAGAGAGAGCCAAGGCGTTGAACGCCAAGAAGGAATAATATAGTTATACACATATACATATATATTGATTAATAGCGTGATGATACTTTGGATTTGGAGTGAATGATGATGAACAATACATTAAATGGTTGAACAGTTGAACTGCATCACACAGGGGTACTTTGTATCCAACAACTTGGTTGACTTGACTACATTTTTGGGACTGGAGAGCTTTGGATTGATCATCACATGGGATATCTTTTCTTCTCACACTATAGACTTGTGCTGTCAAGACTATAAAGTAAGGTTGTTCACATGGCATGCACAAAGATAGCACTAGTCTGCACCCCTGCCGATCACCGATCCCACGAGTAAACGACATGTGCAAAATCCATTTTTGGGACGCATTTTCTCTCCACAGTCGCACAAATAACGCTAATAAAACACCTACTCGTACTCATTCATTATGCTCACTAATACGATCAAGATAATAAACAAACATTCAAGTTAATGAAATAGGCATGTAATGGATTATGAGCCTATGAGACTATACGATTGTATTTCATTATTCTATTTCCAGATACTATTCTACTTGCTCCTCCCTTGGATCTCCGCATTATTGACCTTGGATGGTGATGACTTGACTGCATCCACAATTTGCGTATAATATTCCTTTGATTAGCTGATGTGGACAACAGTAATGCGTTTGTGATTTTATGAACAATCGAAGTGTTTGTGTAATGCTATAAGATACAAACAAGAAAACATTAAGTGTATGCAGTATGCTGATCGCTAATCAAGGGATAGCACAACCCCTAGTTAGCAGTAAAGATGGCTCGACCGAGGGATCGGTTGTATTAAATAACATGTCAAATAAATGCTCATCACACAGACACCATGGCGATCTTGGTCATACCGCTACACAGCAATGAGTCGCACAAGCGTGTTGAAATCTGACGGACTTTGTTTGCTTTTAATATAATATATATGGGGACCCCAATGACAACCTGACAAGACCATGTGTGAATGAGATAGTTTTATAATCAGGTTATGACTATTGATAAGAGCATTTCTAATCTTGAGTTGGAACAATCAGTTTCCCCCTCCCCTTTATATGGGACAATCACGCCTAATAGAATGAAACAAAGAAAGTGAGCATGTATACAATGCAGCTAATGTAAGAAAGTAAACAAGTTCAGGAGCCGTTTCATATCGCGATGAAGGATGCTTACCATAACCAGCATCGAGACGAAAAAGTTTAATCATACATTCTCTCTCTTCCTTGCTTCTTTCCTTTATCCTATCCTCTCGCTTATCCTCTCTTTCTTCATTTCCTCTTTCTCTCCTTTCCTTTATATTGATCATGTCGACCAAGACTGTGCCGGCAAATTTGCCTGCTGATATCACTGCACAGAATGAAGAGCTTTTGCGAATCGTTGAAAAACAGCGCATAGTCATTCAGAATCTACAAAAGTCGTTGGCTCTAATGACAGATGAACGCGACAATTTATTGGAACGCAATCAAGATCTCGAACAAGAACGGCTTGTCAACGGTCATGGTAATAACGCTCGTACAAGCGATGGTCCTGTACCACCACCACGTTCACCCTATCGCCAAAACACGAGTTCACCATCACATCAACAATCTCAAGACGCTGGATGTGCTACAGTTTGGGAACCTACTTTGCCTTCGACATATAGTTATGATCGTAAACCAGCATTGGAACAGGGTGGTGGTAGTAACAGCCCCCCAAGCAATCATCATCAGGAACCCCCATCACCCCCTCAATTACAAACGAGTCGTAGCATGACTACCAATGAATCAGCTCGTATCGATGACAACCGTAATGGATATATCTCTCAACAACAACAGGATTACAGAAATGCTGAAGCTTACAAAGATGAACAACAACAACGTAAACATGCTGAGGAACAAGCACGTCGACAACGTGAAGAACAAGCTCAACGTCAACGTGAACAAGAAGAACAAGCTCGATTACAACGACAAGCTGATGAACAAGCACGTCGTCAACGTGAACAAGAAGCATATGTAGAAGAGCAAACAAGGTTGCATAGACAGGCAATGGAAGAGCAAATGCGACGACAACGACAAGATTCATATAATGAAAGTCAACCAAGACGACAACAACGACAACAGGATACTCATACCGAAGAACAAACTCGTTGGCATCGATACCAATCACAAGAAGAACTGCAACAACATCATGCCGTGTCATCTTCAGATATACATCAGCAGCAGCAGCAACAACAACAAGAAACTTATTATGCTTACACAACAGATGAGCCCCAGTCACCAGCATTACCCAGTACCCCTCGTATCCACGAGGGACAACACGGCCCTTTCACTCCAGGTCCCATGGCAGGAATTTCAGTCAAGATCCTTGGTTCCAATATCTTCACCAACGATAAGAACCAAGAAGTTATTGCTTTCACAATCTCAGTTCGTGGGAAGACGAGCGACGATCCCAATGCAGTTCCTCAAGAACAATGGCGCATCCAGAAGCATTACTCTGATTTCTTGGCTCTCGATGCTCAGGTACAACTCCCATGCCATTGGGTACTCATCCAACTTTTAACTTATTCTCTCTTTTCAATCTAGCTCAAATCACACGATCGTTCAGTCGAACAACACATTGGCAAGCTTCCTGATCGTGCTTTATTTGCCACCCATGCTCCCAACAAAGTGGACCAACGCAAGGTCGGGATAGGATATAATTTCTTTATTTGTTCTTGTTACTGACATGTTTATTCATAAGCTTGCCATGGAACAATACCTTCAACATGCTATCAGCAGCCTTCAACTGACTGAAATCACAGCAACGGTGATCTGTGAGTTCTTGAGCTCTAATGTGATTGATAAATCACTTTACACCAAGGTATTATTCTTTCACTCTATCCTTTTTTTTCTGCGTTCATGTGTTGTGTAACGTTGCGAATAATGAATTCGTGTTACTAGGTTTCAAAATACAGACAAGGTTATCTCAGTAAGCGTGGCAAGAATTTCGGTGGTTGGAAATCACGTTTCTTTATTCTTGATGGTCCTGATCTTAAATACTATGAGAGTGTAAGTCCCCTTGCCCCTTTTATATATACAACATGATAACTGACAATGATGGTCTATAGGAAGATGGCCAATATCTGGGATCCATTCGATTGACTGAAGCACAAATCGGCAAACAAAAAGCAACCGAGCAAAGCGGCAGTTCCAAGGACCAACCATCATTCAAACACGGATTTATCATTGTGGAACCCAAGAAATCTGCACCTGGTGGTTTAGCTCGTCACGTGCTTTGTGCTTCATCGGATGATGACCGAGATGCTTGGGTGGAAGCCATGTCACAACATGTGGATCAAGAAGCTGTCAATAAGCGCAAAAAGGGCAATGAAAAGGGATCATCCTCCAAGAATGATATCAAACCAGTGCTGGGCACTGTTGAACATCAACGATCTGGCTTGGATGAAGCTCACTATGCACAATTAATGAATCTCACCAACATGAATCGACAAGAGGATGACAATGGCAAAAAAGACAAGAACAATAACCAACGTAAAGGTTTCTGGTCCAAAAAGATGTTTGCAGGATCATCCAACAACAATAATAATAATCGGGCAGCAACAACACCCGCTGGCAAAGACGGTCGTAAGGAGGCAGAGCCTCTTGGTGCCAAGCAAGTCTTTGGTATACCTTTGGAAGATGCTATTCGTGTGGCCAAGGTAAAGGATGAATACGAAATCCCAGCCATTGTATACCGCTGCATCGATTATCTTGAAGCCAAGAACGCTATTCAAGAAGAAGGCATTTATCGTTTGAGTGGAAGTGCTTCCAAGATTCGTTCGCTCAAGGCTAAATTCAATGAAGGTAAGAAGAAAAAGGGACATGGTAGGAGTGGTATATATCTCATACTTTATTATATATAGAGGGCGATGTGGATTTACTTAATGCGGAAGAATATTACGACATTCATGCTGTATCTGGTTTACTCAAGATGTGGTTCCGAGAATTGCCTGGCAATGTTCTTACCAATGAGCTACTCAAGGAATTCTTGAATGTGATGGATTTGATTGATCGACGTGAACGGATACACGAACTTGGTCGATTGGTGTCATTACTCCCATTGGCTAATTATACCTTGCTCCGAACACTATCGGTACATTTGATCCGGGTGGTACAAAACGCTGGTCAAAACAAAATGACAATGAGAAACGTTGGCATTGTATTTTCTGCTACTCTTGGCATTCCTACTGGTATCTTACATTTATTGTTGGCCGAATTCGATTATATTTTCTGGACCAATGATGGAACCAATAACAGCAATAATCCTCCTGCCAGCCCTGTCAACGTGAACGGCTTTACTCCACAACAACAACCATCTCAATATCAACCTCCGCTATTACCCACACAGAAAGCAGCAACCAGCGGACCCACTGGCAATCGCTTACAATCGATCCGAGAAGAAGGACGTAGCAACCGGAACAGTGTTAGCTATATGTGTGGTGCTCCTCAATCTATTGTCGGTCTTGAACGTAAGTTATATGACATAGCATATGAATATCCTTGTACTCATTTCTTTTACAACAGGTGCTACTGGTGTGATTGAAGAGAGTGATGATGATGATCTGGACCTTACCGATGACTTTAATGAAGAAGAACACCATGGTTATAGAACGGCTGAACGGCAACCCTACTTGCAACCACAACAAATGCATGCCAACCCAACAACACCAACCTATCACCACCATTCTCCTCCTCCTGTGGTTGATCCACATCATCTTGCCTCTCAAGCGTCTCGTTACTACTACTAGATATCTCTTTTTTATTCATAATGATATACCAAAGATGCTAGACGCGTGAAACATATAAAGATAATCTGGAAATGTAATGATATAAAAATGATTACTGCTTATGGCAGATTTCTATTTCGCACCTTTCTTCTTTACTCTTGTTATCTTCCTCATGCGCGGTGATGACGATGAACCACACTATTTCGATCCGACACAGATCACAGCATCACTTCCGTTACTTCCATTTGATAACCAAGTGGGCGGTCATGGCTCGTTTTTCCGATTCTCAAAGCAGGCCATTTGCAAAGCTGTTTCCAAAAAAGAACAAAGCTTTTATGAACATTTAGAACGACAATTACCCGACTTGCTTCCTTTCATACCTCAGTACTTTGGCATTGTCAATGTCACTTATTCAGCCGACTCGGTTCCACATATTGTATTTGAAAAGAATAAGCATCTCTTGAGCGATTGGCGAGCTTGTCACCATAGACGTAGTAGTCGACGGCATTCGGTTAGTGCGGCACGTGAACAAATCCTACGTGACATGTTCACACCACAAGCGATTCAGGAACGTTTACGACAAGTGAATAGTGAATTTCGGAGACCTTCATCATTTCCTGAACGACGTCGACATGGTTTATTACTCGCAGCATCAGACCAAGATGATCCATTGACAGCAGTGTCATGTTCACCAACATCCCTTTCACCACCTTCTCCACCTCCACCTCCACCTAGTTCTTCATCGAAATCAACCTCGGCTATAACATCATCTCGACGTGATCAACAAGACGAGGACAATGATCAAGATATATTTGTCATGGATGAAGATATGACGTTGACGACTACAGGCGATGATTGGAAAACACGTGAGAAACCTAATAATCCATGGTCTATGCAAGTCTATCAACGTGATCAACAAAAAATGAAGCATGACGATCACAAGGAATATATCATGATTGAGGATTTAACCGATGGGATTCACTTTCCATGCGTATTGGATCTCAAGATGGGAACACGACAACATAGTGTGTATGCAACATCAGCCAAAGCCGCTAGTCAAACCAGAAAATGTCAACAATCAACGAGCGCAGCATTAGGTGTTCGTGTCTGTGGGATGCAGGCGAGTATGTTTTTTGCAATGGAGAAGGATGAAATGACATGATAATAACCATTTTATTGTATAGGTTTACAAGCAGGGTGATTTCATCTTTCAAGATAAATATCAAGGTCGACGATTATCGCCTATCGAATTTAGGGACACATTGGTGCAATTCCTCAACAACAATGGCAGTGTGCAGATTCATCATATACCCGCTGTTCTGCATAAACTGAGAAAATTGGCAAAGATTATACGATCACTCAATGATTACCGATTCTATGGTTCCTCTTTACTAATGATATACGATGGTGATGAAACCAGCGACAAAGTGATGGATGTACGCATTATTGACTTTGCACATTCGGTGACTTCACAAGATCCACGCCATGAATTCACCTATCCTCCTCAACACCCCAATGCACCCGATGATGGATACCTACTAGGACTCAAGACATTGACAAATTGCTTTGAATGGATTTACAAGGCCCATGGTGGGGAAGCAAGTGTATTGACCACACTCGATCAAGATGAAAGTGATGTATTTGAAGGAATAGAGAGTAGAGCTGCCATGTGTGGGGTGTAGTAGATACAATAAAAAGAAACTTTAAAGATTACATTTCATTCGAGAAACCAATAATCTTGGTCAACTGCTCAAACTTGATGTTTTCGCGAACAACCACAGTCTTGGCTTCGTTATCCTTGTTGATAGGAATGTTGACAACGTTTTGTTCCACTTGCCATTGATGTTGTTGACAGAACTTTTCGAATGCGTCACCTTGCAACGAAAGATACGATTGGAGTACGCTGCTGCTGATATTCTGATAAGACATGCTGACCACCTTGGCAACAACAGCACGAATAGCATCATCAAATCCTTGGATATCCTTCACAAGTGCACGGTGTTGTTCAAATGCCTTCCAGAATTCAACATATCGCGACTGTTCAAGGAGTTGCTGAAGTTGCATCATACTCTTGACTTGCTCATCTTCCTATGCCAATACAATCTATTATCAGTTGTTACTTTTAAAAATAAACGTGTCGTTGGTTACCACATGGTCCGTCATGAGGTACATGCATAAATTGAAATCGGGATTGGGGATGGCGGTGAGAGCCTTGCCGAGCACATTGATAATAACGGTCTTCTTGGTCAATTGGGGGTTGAATTGATAACTATAGCGTGCGGATGAAACGTGTCAGCGGTGCATCCTGGTGCTGATGTGTTGTTGCATGATGCTCACAGCTTTAACAATGCCAAGTTGGCCATGAGGTCGTATTCGCCATTCTTGCATTGCGTGGCAAGGTAGTCTTCAAGGACTTCAGCATTTTCGGGATTGTAACGTTCCACACCATCAATCATGGTCTGAATCGCCTGTGGTCGTTCAACGGATGCTGCCATGATGAATATATGAGATGGATGAAGGATGGATGGGTTGGGTGGATTAGGTGGACACGGATCAACGATGGCTGACAATCACATCCATCACCTACCAACACCCCACACACACGGATTAAAATTCAAGCTCCCACACCATCATTTGCATAAATCACGCATATATCTTTATGAATAAGGAACATGGTTTCTAGCTAAATGATAATGACCATGGTCAATATGGAATGATATATAATGTGCAAAAGAAATAAAGTCTTGTGATGCATTAGTGACTACAAAGTTTATTCTACAACGCCTCAAGATGTGGGTTTTATTGTCAAGGAAAGAGTAAATGGTAAGCTTATAATAAATCCTGTGGTGGTTCTTGAGTCTAGTATTATCCAGTTAGCAAGGATAAAAAAATAATCCTTCATTTATATACATTACCTTTTGCAACTCGGCAAAGAGGTTGGGATACTCTGCTGGATCTGCAAGACTCTCTGCTGTTTTTTTACGGTTTCGCTTCTCAAGGTCGGCTTTCCAGAGTTTGAGAACAGATGACATACTATCGGGTGCATATGTTCTGGCCAACATGGCAGCTTCAGGTAAGCGTTCGGTCTTGATAAGTAATTGGATCACTTCTTCTACAGCACCCAATTGGAACAAGGCTGTAAATGCAATGTTGTTCTTTCCTTTGGCCACTATTTTACTAAAGTAAGAATTTGCAATGATAAAAGAAATCAGAAAGATAATACTTACAAGCTTCATCAGCGACCTTGCGCATGCCATCTCGGTTGTTGCTTGATGAATAGAACAAGAGTAAACCGCTCAAATCTTTAGCCTTTTGAAGGCATTCCTCTGCCAAATCGAATTTCCAGTTGGACAATGCAACATCTCCAAGGTTACGCCACCTTGCTTCACTATCTAGTTCACGTGCAAGCTCTGTGGCGATATCCAATTTTCCAAGTTGAATGGCAAGATCGAACTTTTGCTCTGAATCAGTGGATACTTCCAACGCCAATTCTTTAAGGTCTTGTGATTCAAGGAAACGTGCAATACGTCCACGTTGGTCGGAGGGAATAGATGGGAGAAGGCTTGCTGCTGATTCAAGATCACCACGTAAAACGGCAGTTTGATACTGGATCACTGTGAGGGATAATGCATAGCTAAAGATATTCACATCCTAAAACAATAAAATAAGTAACGCAAATCTATCAGAAATCATAATCTATGCTTACCCTATCTGCAAGATATACTCGATTGTCACGAGGTGAATAACCAAGGAGATACATTGGCCTAGAAGAAAAATAATGTTTAACATGAACACACTTATTAAAATTGAGAGATGAACCCTTACTTGTCGAAATGACTGATGGTATAGGTCACATCACCCACGAGATAGTTGAGTCGATTGGCATTGTTAGTGTAAATGAAGCAATCACCAGCCCATGTTCCTGTTCGCACGCTATCAAACACATGTTAATTATCTTTTCTGGTTATCAAATCATTACCATCATAAACATACCTCTCAGTGATATCATTGACAAATTCAAATGCTTCTTCAACACCTTCGACACCAGGATCACCGCCACTTTCAAGGAATTGAGCATAAGCCTGGGCATTGTATCGCAAGATATAAAAGGATTCGTCACAAATGATAGCAACAAGATCACCAGCATCCGACCAAAACACGTTCTTGGCATCGACATCGATTCTTCTTACAACGGCACCAGTTTCCCAATCATAAAAGTTCAAGAAACCATTCGAGCGAACACCGAGCAATGCACCACCAAAGATACCTTCAGCAGCATAGTTGAGCTTTGGAAGTAATCCAGCACGTTCCTTGAAGTTTTTGAAAATCTTGACACGCGATGTCGATTCACGTACAGCATACACGTTCGAATCAGCAGCCCACACAAAGCCTAAACCGCTGCCAAAGCTCTTGTTTCTCCATGCCAATGCCGTATAGATGATATATTCACCGTCTCCACACACCACGACAAAACGACCATTAGGTGAATGTTGAAGCGTTTGTGGATAAACTTCACAACTGCCAAGATCCTTAATGGGTAGAGCCATACGATCACCATCTTTGATATTCTCGTCTATATCCCATTGTCAATCATTGAACAATTTTCCCTATCCTTTGGTCTCAAACTTACCCACACCAGCCTTGATATTAGCTGTTTGGATTTCTGAGTGCTTTGCCCAAATGATCTTTCCAGAAGCATCCATCGATACGGCTGGTTCTTCACGACCCAATTTGATCACCACTGAACCTTCATCGAAACCCAGGGCGACATTATTACCACCTTTTTGATATGCGATACACCATGCACGCTCCAATCCATAGTTGAGACTGTTTTCAAGGCGATAGGTATCCGAATTCCAGATGCGAACAGTGCCATCTTCTGATCCAGACATGATAATAGGTAATTCAGGATGGAATGATGCAAAGTTGACATTTTGGCTGTGTCCTTCGAGTGTTTGAACGCAGTTCTTGTTTTGATAATCCCACACCTTTACCAGACTAATGAAAAAGAATGTCAGGGTTAGGTTGCCTATGGATCAAGTTGAAGAATGACACTTACTTGTCATCAGCACAAGAGATCAAATATGGCTTATCACCACCATGATAATAATCGACATAATTGACACCCTTTTCATGACCTTCGAGAGTAAAGTTGGGCACGTTGGATCCAAGAGACCACACCTTGATAACACCATCAAGACCAGCAGAAGCGAATGTGTTGGAATCCTTGGGATTGAAAGTCAAATGCATGACGAAATGAGAGTGGCCTTCGAAGATCTGAATACATAAAAATGAGTGAGAATGACATTATGCATCATACCATCAAAACTCACCTGCACACATTTCCATCCCTTTTCCCAATCCCACAAGCGAATTGTCATGTCATCAGAGCCGGATAAAACAAGAGGTTGTGTTGGATGAACTGCCAAGCAACGAATGTAATCAGGGTGACCTTCAAAGCTTGCCACCTTTTCGTGCGTGTTATAGTTGAAAACGCGAATCTGCGAATCATCTGATCCAGTAACGATCCAGTTCTTGCGTGCAATAAATTTGGCCGCTCGCACTGATGAATAAAGTAATGAGCATGTGATATATCAAGAGCACTCAAGATTGTCAACCCACCAGGCGTTTCTGTAACTTCAAATGTCTTGACCAATGTCTAGGTTGCACAACAAAAAGCATGTCAGATATATAGTTCTATACCCATTTGCTGCAAGCATCTTACTTCAGTTTCATAATTGTAGATATAAACGTGGCCGTTGTACAAGCTAGCAAGAACCCATGGTTCGGTAGGATGAAGGTCTACGCTCTTTACGCGGTCTGAACGCGACAACAACTTGCGCTGCATCACATTGAGAATAACATGAGTCGTTGGTCGAATGTTGTATATCGTCTCTTCTTTTTTACCTTGATATCTATCCGCATTCCCTACAGACAACGAGAGTGTCATTAGCTTCACGCGTTAATTCTTCCTCAGTTGCAACCATCATGTTCCTTTTTTGCTACCCATGTGCTTCCCAATCCCCTTTCCAAACGATCCCATTCATCACGCTCTTTTTGATAGTAATGCACACTCGTTTCAGTGAAATAAGAGGAATAGATATATACCATATTGATGTTGCTCGTCGTTGGAAATGTAAAGTGGGCAGAGATGAAAGGAGATGAGCTAGCTGAGCTTCCACGTTGAGTTCGAGACATGTCCACTGCCGCTCGCAACGTCACACATCATACATGCCGATCTTGTAACCCGCATTGCTTTATATCACTAGAGTAATAGTAATCCACTCGTTCTCCCATGCGATATAAGATAATAGTGAGTCATTGGACTTTAAAGATGACACCATCAAATACTGGACACACTAGCGGCATTATTGACAGCTTGCTCAGATAAAATGATGTCTCTTATCGGCTCCTCTTTCGCTACATATATATGCATTCTTATCTTCAATATTTATAGCCATGATCAAAGTCAAATGATACTAATGGAAAATAAAGCCACTTTTATTGCTCTTTAATGTGCAACGAGCTTCGTTTCCACCCAGCAATAAAGTTCGTTTCATACCATTGAACATAACGTTTTCGGACGTTGATATGATTTTCATCAACATGTGAGTCGATCTCAACCCTAATATTCAAGGTTGTGAAGGTGAGATGTTTCAACTCCCTTCAGTCTTGCATATAGGTGGCATGAAACTGTTCTGGAGGATCCTGATGCGGTGACTTCAACACCCCAGTGTATTGTCGCTTTGGGACACTCATACGGATTGCTCCTAGACTGAGCTTGCTTGATCGAGTGCATCGCTCTCATCCCGGTTGTTGGCGCGCTCATAGCATTTGATGCAATTCCCCACGATAACTCGGTGAACAATCACCAACTTGACTGCCCTTGGATGTCATCCTCTTTAAAAAAGAAAAAGGGACATTCAGTATATGAAAATGATACATCTTGTGGTTCCTTTACCTTTTTCTTAATACTACAGCTATTCGTATATTTGAAAGATAAAAAGGATATGACACAAGCGACAACAATGTTTTGATATCCACCAAGAATTCAAAGTGTATCCTCGCTTGAATTTCAAAGGCAAGCATAATCAGTATAACCACAAAGAGAAAGATAACAAAGAACAATCATACGTACCACAATGGATCCATTAGAGAATAGAGCCAAATATCATGACAACAGTGAACACATCAAATAATGAAGCAATGAAAGACTACACGGATAATGATTAATATCATACAATGGGTCACATAAAAAGCTATCCTTGTCACTTACCACAAAGCATTGATGATAGATGCAATCAAATACACAAAAGAGTGATAAATGTGATAAAGTTGATGACAACAGTTTCTGCTTTTATATACATTGAGCGTGGGTGTGGGAATTGTTGTCCATACAATAAAAGGACGTGTGATTGATTGTACTGGTAAAGTGGTCAAATATCTTGGATAATGTGCAGGTCGAAGGAACTGCAGCGTCAACAGCTAACAGATCACTCACTGTTTAGAAAGGAGATTCTTTGCAGGTAGTGCAAATAGCAAAGTGTCAATACTCTCCCCACTATACCCGACGTGTGAGGAATTATACGTTTCAATAGTACCAGATAGAGAGTGATATTAGCTCAGTTATTTCGTGTCCTTCACAGCATTCATCGGTATTCTTAATAGAAATTTATGATGGGTCAACATAGGTTATGATAAGAGAAAGATGCTTCTTGTTTTATAAATGGCAATAGCAAAAGGGTATTAGAATATTTCTAGAGATTACAAAACTAGTTGTACACATTGGTGATGAAAATGGAAGGAAGCCTGCTTCCTACTCGTATCTTCTTCATGTTCGTAAATCGGCTTGTTCCCCTTGAGCATAACAATTTACAGGATCAGGGTTACAATAGGTATGACTTGGGATCTCCAGTTGATCAAAGTCTGCACGCGCTCGATCGGTCCAAGCTATTCGATCAGCTGGTGTAAATGCGTACTTGCCAAGGTTGGCCCAGTAATATGCCTTAAGGAACGTGATTTCTTGAATGAAATGCATTTCACAGGCGCCATGCTGCAATACCTATCACAAATAACAATATCACATGAGCCAATGTCATAGCTACCGGAATAAAAAAGATCCTACTCACCAGGTATCCTTCAACTGTACGACCAGTACTAATATACGGCAATGCTCTCGCCAGATACAAACATGGCTGTGTAAACTCCCAAAACTTGACTTGCTGGAAAGCATGGTTGATTCTCGCGACTACAAAGTTGAATTTGTCATAGCTCTTGCTGTCGGTAGATGTTAGAAGCTCCACATCATCATCCTCGATCATTCGGTATAGGCCCATTGTTGCAAAGATCAGACCAAAGATCGGGAATGTATTAGCTAATATATGATGATGAATCTTGTTAGCAAAAGCATTACATGTGATGTTGCATAATCAACGACTTACGTGTTACTGTCAATGATGGCAGCGAATGCACCAAAAGACGAAGATGTCGCCTTGCCGACTCGTAATTATGCATACGAGCATAATAACAAACAAGTGTACCATAGATTGCGATTTGATTGTAGTCAGCAGCTTCCTTGATATGAGCTTCCAGTAATGTCACAAATGGTTCACAATCGCGCAGTCGATCCATAATGATAGCATTGCCAACGTTGTATACTCCAATCCACACCTCTGCTTCATAGTCGCCATTTGTATGAGCCAACTCTGCCATTTGCTTCAGTAACGCAAGCTCCTGTGGTGAACTGTTGAGCTTTCCTTCGAATATCCGCATTGTCAATACCAAGCCTACGGATCGATAAAATGACTGGCAATCGGTAATGGTACCAAGTGTCTTGACAGCTTCAATGGATTGATACAAATGATCACGTGCATTCTTGAACTTGCCAGCAGCGAAACAAAGCATTGCACAGATAGTAAGGGTACCAGGATCGTTCTTTTCTTCCATATGCCGTAAAGCTTTGGTGATATAAAAGATACTGTGTTGCTTTTGGTCATTGATCCAACATAACAGGGCATTTCTGGCCAAGAACAGGGTATAGTTGGCTCCATCATCATTGAGTCGTTCGCAAGCATTAAGACCAATCAAACAAGTATACACGAAATGTTTGCCTTTGCCAGTGTAAAAGTAAATGTTTGAAAGTTGCACCATGATTTCAACGATTCGTGTCCATACACCTTTCTTCCTGCTGTTCTTGTATCTACTCCAAGTTCCCCAACGACGATGTTGATATTGTGATGCACGATTTGACCAGAATTTGCGAAAGAATTCAACGTTGGTTGTTGGCCATGGATGGCCTAAAGTTTCAAGCGCTAAATGTAGATAGCGTTCTCCTTCACTGAGCTTTGTCCTCATTGTGTAGCACATGCCAAGTCTTCGATATATATCACTTCGTCGTACTCTTCCATAGAGCATACCGGCTTCTTCATTCTCATCCAATATGCGCACAATATTCTTCAAGTTGTCTGTTGCTTCGGGTAGAAAGTAGGATCGGATATTGTAGTCGGCCAATTTGTCCAAAAAGTGAAGTTGTTTGGGTATCAAAGTCGTCTTCATATAATGGCGAGCAATCTTGGGTAAAAGTTCACCAGCATATTCTCGGTTGAGTTGAGCTTCATAATGCCTGGCAAGCAATTCATGAAACATGATCCGTGTCTCGTATGGGACCATTTCGTAAATACTTTCGGGAATGGTGATATGAGCAAAGCTGAACACTGCAGCTCCACCACTGCTTTCTGATACATTGGGATTGTCAACTTGTTGTAGAAACTGGTACTTGTCGTGCACTTTGATCAAGTCGATGATTTGACTGAGACTTCGATCCTTGAAAACTGCATTGTCTGGGTTGATGATGGCTGCCACTTCATGAATAATAAAGCATTGATCTAAACAACTTGCCGCCTAAAAGTGTCAATGCAAGGTCAATCAAATGATAATCATAGGAGTATATTAGCATTACACATCACATACCGTGAGCACCTCTTGAAAGCTAGCATCGAGTCGATCGAATTGCATCCTGATAATGCGCTTGTAATCGAAATTTCCAAGGCTATCTGACAGATCAAATTCATTGCTGCTCGTGATAAGTTCGCCATCCATCACTGTGACATGGTTGTTGAAGTCCTTCAAAACAATTGCCATATTCCTTCTTAGAGTTAGCCAAGTCATCGAATAGAACATATTCAACATATACATACTTTACATATAAAGGATTTCCACCTGTTCGCTTTTGGAACACTCGAACAATTTCAGGGCTAACGCTTTTGACAACTCCATTGAATGCTTGAAGAATGATTTCACCAATCTCATCTTCCCCTAATCCATTCAGTGCGATCTCATCGTGCGTTCCAGACTTGCAGAAATCATTGATGAAGGTGAGATTATAGTCCCGCATTGTTCTTGTTGCCATGATAAGCATTACTCGTGGACATTGCTCGTGGATCTGATTAAGTACACGCACGGATGCTGAATCGGCCCCTAATGTTTGTTTAAACCATGCATGTTAATTTTCGTTCTTGTGACCATGGTCATATGCAGTCTTACATTGTACATCATCACAGATGAAAACTAGCTCCACATGTTCGGATACATAGCGCACCATTTTTGTGATTGCACCTGAAAGCAGTATATCACGAGCACGTCCATCCAATCGAGCAGTGTACTTGTTTTCTTCCAGTTCGGTGAGTGAAGCAAAGACTGCTTTGAATAAAGGTAGAAGATTCTCCGTTTCACCGCATTTTCGTAAACATTTTCGAATCAACTCGGCCAGCTCATTGTTGGTTTCAACATGATGTGATACAATAGAAAAATTTCGTGGTACTGAAGATGATGAATGCAATCGACGTAATGATTCCATGGAAATGAGTGATGAAGTAGATGTCCTATCGCCCGTTGGTGTGAAAGGTCCAGTGAATGCTTGACTAGTGACACTTGCTTGTGCAAAGGACATGCGTCGTTTGCTTGAATCTGGAATTTTGTTGGAATCGATGATTTCGAATAGTGTAGCAATCAAATTCTTGACCAGAAAGTATTTGGAGCTCTTTTCCACTATATTACGATACATCAGTTTATCATCGATACATTACATGTATACGACATTACCTTCAGTAGAACTAGCCCAGCTAATAGAAAGATACATTGTCAGTTCAACAGGTGGTATATTCCAATCCCAGTACGCTCTTACCAATTCATCACACCAAGAGATGTAATGATTCTTCCCAAAGCTTGACAAAAGAAGCTCTTTCCTACACCAGATGGACCTGATATAATGAGCACATGTCGATTTTGTGCATCATTGTGCCAGTCATCGATCAACTGAGTTGCTCGCTCCATTTCCATCTTGTATCCAATAAAGTCGGTAGTTTGTTGCTGAGAAATGCGTTTCGGCTTTGTAGTAGCTCCGAATTTCTGGATCCGATGTATCTGGATAGGCTTCAATTTTCCTTTAACGATATTCGGTCCCATATCTTCAAACTCGCATGATCCACGGATTTGTTGTTTACTGGCTGCATCACAGACAACGCTTCTCTTTGCAAATGGGAATTTGAGCATGCGAACTGCTAGGATGATGGCATCTCCTGATATACTTGGATCACGACGGTAAGGGTTTCCTTGTGGTAACACAGCATTAAAAATCATGCCGCTGGATAATGCAATGGAGAAATCAGGAAGGTCCAAATTACGATACATGTCTCGTAATTCAATTGCTGCCTTGGCTGCAAATACTGCTTCACGTTCATGGGAAAGAGGTGGAAGACCAAACACGGCTAGCATAGTAGGACCTAAATATTTATGATAAGAATATCGCTCATACTGAATAAATTCATTGGCACTTTACCTTTGTCATCGACAGCGAATTGTTGTAACATTCCCTCATACTTTATAAGTAATTGTATAGCGGCAACGAGAGCTTTTTGAGCGGTCATCAATCCTCGAGGTGTAGCAACATTGAGTTTTCCAAGGCTGATAAACATAACTGTCACATCGCGGAATTGTGCAGGAAAGTTGCCATCTGTGCAATGTCGTAGGCGATAAAGTGCACTCCGATTGACATATTTATAGTAATCCGCTTTGTCTAACGGACTTCCTTTCTCGTGATCCAAATGAGCTGCAGGGGGTGGTTTGGGTAGATTGATCATGCTGCCGGTTCCATTCATATAGTGATGATATTTGCTCCATTGATCTTTAGCTCGCACCAAATAGAAATGCTTCCGTTTTTCATAGGATAGATAAAGTAGTTGATTATGTTGGATCAAGTGATAGACTTCAGGTGTAATGCTCATCTCTCCACCTTTTGCTGTTGCTAATGCAGCTTCAAGCCATTCAACTGCTGGTCCACATATTGCATATTCCAATCGACCTGAATACAAGATCTCATCAGGTACACCACTTGTTGGTCGTTGGGGATTATGTGGTTCGCCATTGCCATTTGCTGTGGAAGGTTCCAGTTCGCCAAGTATCACGTTACATACATCACCGCATGAAATTGCAATGTGAAGTTCCAAATCAATAGCATTTTTGCTGCTCACATCATCACTGGATAAGCTGGATCGATGATTGGTGTGGATTCGTGTGCTATTCTTGCTTTGACGACGACGCATAAATGATGGGAAACAACTCCAACCCGTACTGTCAACGTCATCCATTGATAAACTGATAGCATCATCAATCATGTTGTTTGTGTCGCTGCTGCTACTGTTGGATTCAATGCTTTGCCCTTCAAAGAGAAAGAATCGTTGACCACGCATCATTTCTCGTCGTTCAATTTGACCAGATGCTGTACGATGTTTAGTACGTTCCTCGGCAGTTAAATAAACTCGATAGTGAGATAATCGTGTAAGAAGTTGTTGTCCACATTCGATAGCGCGTCGTACAAGAATGCTCTTTTGTTGTCTCGACATTTCCTTATTCCCTTCCGTTTGATCCACATTATCCGCAAGAGAAGATTGAAAACTAACAAGCACCGCATCTCCAAGAAACTAATCATTATTGGTATAAGCATCATGAATGAAATCATTTGTGTAACATGATTTCATTGTTACCTTGACAACGTCGCCACCATATGACTCAATGATTTGAATGCACTATAACAATATATAGAGTCAGAATAAACACAATGATCAATAATAAAACATCCCACCTCGCCCATATACGCTCCAATCTCGAGTGCAATGGCTTCGGCACCTGATACGCCTTTTTCGGTAGCGAGGGTGGTTAGCTATTAAAAAAGGAAAAGGATCAGGCGCTTGTAAAGAATCAATAGGAAGAACGAGAATGATTACCCTACTAAACCCTATTCAACAACAATCCATGTTTAAGTTACAACGACGGTCAATTCACTCATGATCCCCCCCCCGCCCCTAAGCAAAATATTACTTACCCACCACATCGACCATAAGCACGACACCAAACTGCGTATGGCTGTAAGGCACTTGTAGCCGGTCATTCAAGGCATGGTATGATCGCACGTACTGCAATGAAAACAAATGTGTTAATAACCAACCCCCATCCACATTTGGTACCATTGTATAAATACTTGCTTTGGCAATGTAGGGGGCAATGTTAAACATGGCAGCTGATTGCCGCAATTCAAGGGGAGAAACAAAGATTCTGCGTGGCAATATCGAATATGATATAAAGAATGAAAACGAGCGTAGTTCTCCTTCTGGGTTCCTACTCGGCTGAAGTAATTCATGCGGCTGTGCAGCAAAAGGGTATGATGACGTTTCAACAAGGACACATCTTACATCCAGTGGCACACGGACCACTTGTTATATAACTCAGCAAATGTGGAGATGGTGTCAGCTTTTTCTTCACATCGACTTTCTGATACATTTATATTGAACCATTCCATATATGTTGCATATCAGGAGAAACTTTTTTATTATAGCGTGAGAGTCTTTTTCGTGCGTAGCCCCATTCACTACCCTATTATATGTTCTATTGTGCACCCAGACTTTTATAATAGCAACAACAGTTATCATGATCTATTCAATATAACTACATTAACCTTTACTTTGTTGTTGATTTATCTATTGTTTGAAAAGGATGAATGGTGTTGATGGATCTTGTTACAAATGCATCCATGTGATCAGTTCTACTGCTATCCTTTGCATGATACTTTTCTACTCGACGTATTATATCGCTACCTTTATGTCAACCTTTATCTTCACCTTATTACTATCAATTGATGCACTTTATCAAATTGATCGTAATCGCAGGAACCGTATACAAGAGTGGCTTTGTATTCTACGACAAAATGCACGCAAGTGAGGAGTATCCAATGTCGGTGAACAACATAATCCATTCCAAGCACATGATGCTACTAGTGCAAGATGTGAAATATAATAATGGGCGGTGATTCTCAACGCTCCATCTGGCGAAGTTCCACCAACCTACACACACTTGCATATTTCAAATCTCGAGCAGCACACCAACATTTACTGACTTGGACCAGTACGGAAATCACGTGACCTTTTTTTTTTGCAAAAAAAGACAAAAAGATCAAGCGAAGAAGCTGATGACATATTGTAATGCGCGGACCGGGAATCGAACCCGGGTCATCCGCGTGGCAGGCGGATATTATACCACTAAACCATCCGCGCTTCTTGCTTGTTTTTTAAAACAGAAAATACTACACATATCATCGAATTTCCAAAAAAGGCAATCCTAAAAAATCGATTTCATATCATAGCAGAAGTGACAACAGTAATAAAAATGAAAGAATGGTGCTAATATGGGAGGTCAATGTGCAGCAATTTCGACTTGAAGTTGTGAAATAAGCTCAGCTGGGGTGGGGTAAATCAAATTTGTAACAGCGACCGACAAGTGCGCAATTTGAATTTTCTTGAATGATTACTCCTACAATCACAACGATAACTGGTTTGTGCAAAGTAGGAACACCACTCATAAATTATGCTCATGCATATAAAATCGATCCACCTTTGTTGTTGATATCAATATAAAATATGTGAAGCAAATGATCTTATGAATGTATCTTATGGTGTGGTACATTGTTTTTGGGTGGGGCTATTGCTATTGCTTATTATGGGATCACAGAGCTTTTGTACAATAAAATGGAAGCAAGCGTAATGATATACAGAATGAAGATGGATGGTATTTATTTGGAATCCTAAACTATGTTTGCCTTTTCTTTGCTCGTCGCAGTTCATAAAAGTAGATTTAAACTGTCTGCACCTGTAAGGGTTGGTGTGGATGGTGGAAGCAAGATGGGAACGTGGAGCGTACTAGGTGCTTTCCAACAGGAACGGGAAACAGGAACAAAGGGATAGAAGAGGATGCGGATGCCTACTAGTCGGAATAGTAGTACAAGAGCAGAATGTGATGGGACACGAAGGGTGGAATGAGCCAAAGAACAAGTGTATAAAATAACAAGATAACTGACTAGAGCTTTATTGCTGAAATCTAGGTAGATATATATAAAGGATGTGAGGAATAGCAATAATACTAGATAAAGATAGGTGAAGCAATAAAGCTAAAGATGTGACATGGATATAATATATGCAAGTATGATCTACGGACATATGTCAATCATGACAGCACCACGATATGGTTTTAAAAAGCCATTTTTCATACCTTGGTCATAACATGCCTTCCATAAGATTTGAGAATGACTCTTTCGCCATTCTGCTACAAACTTCTCGACAAACTCCATATCAGACATCCTTTCCAGTTATGGGAGCGACGGGCAGCTCCGTGACATTTGATATTCCACGCGTTGCGATGATACCCTCCGGTAGTGACCTTGGTTCAGGTATGGCAGCATCATCACAAATAGAATCTCGCGTATACTTATGTAGGTAAGCTTCAGTGTAAACCAACCCAGCAGTGACATAATTTCGAGCTACTTGAGAATGAGTATCATCCACGCTTTGTAAAGCATCATAGATCCGCTTGAACTGCTTGACGGTCTCACGACAAACATCCACAGTTTCATCTTCCTTCTGCATTTCATCGACAAGGATATATGGGGCGATGCAGCAATTTCACCGTTTGATTATCTCGAAATTCAAAGGCTTGAATTGAATATTTTTGTTGTGCAAAGCACATACTGAATTGCTGCTATCGGTTCAAAGGTGTTGCTGCTGCAGTACAGTTGCATTCGGTGCACATGAGATCGATCGACAATATTATGCACTTCAACATGTACGGCTGGTGGGGACTCTGACGGCATATCAGGGCAATATAAGACATCACTTCCTTTCCCACGATCTATTCAGTATTGCATAAAGAGTATTTGTCGACTGCATCTTGACCTATAGATATGTATAAGCTATCACTGCATATTCGAGCATCAAATGTATCACCGTCAGAAGCTACGTCGAAAGAAAGAAAATAGGCATATGATGAGTGTATGATCCATCAAGTGTATATGACAATAGCTTTTTACCTGTTTCCAAGGATCAAATTGTATCACAATATGCATTCTCCAACGTCAATGGGGATAGGATAACAATGACACCCTGGAAATGAGCACAATCAATCCGCAGGTCAAATTTCATTCACAGAAATAAATATAAACCATGATGCACACCAAACCTTGAGTAAGCGACCAAAGGGTTAGAGTAGAGGAAGGGATGTGTGGGAGTAAGGTAGGCGACAACATTTTTTATATGAACGTTGTGGGTGTGTGAATATATGTGCTACAAAGAAAGATAATGGGGGATGTTGCATGACTTGATTAATTGGGTGGTCTAGGTGTGATTGATTGTTCGTGCATAAAGCAATAATTGGTTATACCATAATAGAGTAGGTGATATACTCATCATCAAACAATGACATTTATTTGCTATCGCAGTACTTTTCTAAATTCATGAGATACTCGCCTATACCAAGCCCACGAGCCTTTGGAACAAGCTGTCACTCAAAGCTAGTAATGTAGATTGATGATCAACACCCGCAAGCATACTTGGACCGTATTCAGCATTTACCAGTAAGCTGCTTGTGCCATGACATCATCATCCATCGTTTCTTCATGAAGCATTCGAAAGAGGAGAAAACCTTTCAAATCCTTAGGTTCTTTGGCTGATCTTGCAACGAGATACCGAGCTTCAGGGGCAAACATCTCGTTCTTTTTCTGTACATCATCCCACCCATCCTTGGATCGCGCATATCTATTAATCATTAGATTCGCCAAATCGATCAGTATGGGAGCGGGCTATCAATGATATTTAAAGCGTGAAAGCATTTTGGGAGCGGGATATTACTCTTGTTACTTTATCCAGTTGCAAGCATGGCAGAAGAGCAATCGACAGAGACCAATGCACGCCCACCCGTCTATGAAGAATCGTCCCAGTATCGTCATTGGCGTTTTAGTCCTGAGCAACTTTGGAATATACGAAAGACTAGTCATGAAACAGCAGTTGAACGTGTCAAGCAGAATATACAAGAAGATCTGGTACGTTTGCACGCGAGATCTGTTGACGTACGTGGAATGTTCAATAACCTGCTTGTCTCGATTTGCAGAAGGAATCAGAAGAGGCGACATCTGAAAACCAGGACCTTCAATACTTGTCCATCGATGAGGAGCTTGCTTTATGCCGGTTTTACGAGAAGCAGCTGCAAAGTATCTGTCGTCACTTCAAGTTCACGGATGCTGTGATGGTACGTGGAACGCCCATTCATTCATATGTTCATGACTCATTTGGATAATGTAGGCAACAGCGATGGTTTACATGAAAAGATTCTTTCTGTATAACAGCATTATGGACTATCATCCCAAGGATATATTGTAAGTACTTTGCAGGTACATTGCCTTTGAATCTTCTCTAATGAAATATATAGGTTGACTTGCTTATTTCTTTCAACCAAATCCGAGAGCGAACGTATTTCAATTGATCAGTTTGGAAAGAATCTCAATCTACCGTCAACCGATAGCATATTGGGCTTGGAGTTTGTAGTATCACAAGGGATCAGATTCGAGTATCTGATACATCATCCTTATCGAGCAGCGTATGGATTATTCTTGGAATTACAGGTAATGTAGTAGCTTATGGGGATATATCAATTGCCATTGTCTAACATACAATAGAGAGGAGATGTGGATATCAAGGTGCTCAAAGAGACATACAACAAGGTTCCAGGCGTGATTGGATCCATACTCTTGACAGATCTACCATTTATTTATCAACCATCACAACTTGCTTTGGGAGCCTTTGTTATTGCAGGACGCTCTAATGGATTTGACCAACACATCCTAAGGTATGTTACATAATTCACTAAAAGAAATGCAAGGTGTTGATGTTTTATTTCTTAGACACATGGAAACCAAAGTCGGCAAAGAAAAGATTGACATGTTATCCAAGATCGCCGATGATGTATCAGAGACCATTGACCAATTCGTGGCTGTTACACCCAACGAAGCTAAGCTTATTGATCGGCGATTACGGGTGTGCATGAATCCAGCAAAGAATCCCGATTCTGCATTGTGAGTATAGGATAAGACAAGACACTTTATATACAATATACTAATAAGTATGAGCTAGATACAAGAAACGAGCCGCTGAGAAAGAGCGCGAAGATGAGGAACGTGATAAGAAAAGGGCAAGGCAAGGAACGGATGATGAAGATGAGGACCTATCGGATTAAGATCATCATTTCTTTTGTTTGATCTTGAGCGTCTCAGCACAATTCTTGCAGTACCATTTGCCTTTGGGTGGCGTCCGTAATCCAACACATTCCAAGTGAAACCATTCTATTTCGCACTAGGAAAAAAAACCATTGATTAGCAAAATCATTATCGTCATCTTGTCAATATATTTACTTCATCATTATCACATGCAACCATTTCACCAAAGGATACTTGCTGGCAATAGCAATAAAGTGGTTCATTGGGATCGATGGGTAGATTGCTCAAAGATATAGCACTAGAATATGTTAATTATTTTTTCATCTTGTCATTGTAAATAACTTACGCTTGTGCATGTTGTTTGGAATCCTCAGCTGAAAGGTATTCACCTTGTTGCTGTTCATCATCCACTGCAGGCGCATTTCCTTTTTTCCTTCCACGCGTTTGTTTTCGTTTTTTGCGTTCTATGTAATAATATTAAACACCATTCGTATTCATCACATCACTTTACATACTGTGCTCTTGTGTTTCAGGGTGTTTATCGGATCCAGCCGTTGATGTCCCGGTTGATGAGCGACCCATGGTAGGGCCTATTAATTGCTCATCCTCGTACTTTTGCAGGTCCATATCTAACTTGGTACAATGACGATCCACAGTATCGTATGTTGATTTGGCCAAGGCAAACTTCTCCTCTCCACGTTTCAGAACTTCGTTCAAGAGTGAACCGATATTAGCGAGTCGTTGTTGGCGTTCCTTGGGCGAAAGCACCGTCTTTTGGTTCATTAAACGCAGTGATTGGGTCGAAACGTCATCCATAAGCTCTACATAGGCAATGAGAACAAGCGTTCAATGGAAAGATGGGTTGAGCTGAATTACCTTGTGCACTATCGTCAAGCTGTCGAATAAGTGTAAAGTTACGTTGTAACTCGATAGGAAGTGCTTCTACTGCTATATAATAAAGTGTTATTCAACACTAGGTCACAATGTAGCGTTATAGAAAACTTACTGTCTGAATAGCCACTAAGCCATGAAGATCGATCAACTTCATCGGTTGCAGACATATTTGAGCTGAAAGAAGCGTGTAGTGAAATTTCGCCCTCCCCCACCACCATAATGCTTTGGCTGTGAAATGGCAGCTGACCAATGAGACTAGATGTTAGTCAGGGTTCGCATGGAGATATATTGCAGCCATATATAGATACTGCATAAACAGCTATGCAATGCGAGTGTGTTCCTTAGAGATGAATGATATTATCTTACACTATTTCCATCCTTCAATAAACCTGTATGTTTGCTAGAAGAGCAGGGCAGAGAAAATCGACGTGTCCAAATCGATACTTTGCAAAGCTCCGGATCCAATTCTTGCATGGCACATTATAATTCTCAATGTGTCGAAGCTGTACGATAAATAAGTATTTTCACTTTCGCCAGGAATTCTCTACTATGAAAATGCTCTGATATAATCTTCTAATTTGCACATCACAGTTATATCAAAGAAAAGCGAAATTGCATTTATGGATGAGTGATGCTTTCAATAACTCCTATGATGGCTATTGCAAGAGATGGGTGATGTACAATCCCGAAAAAATGAATAGTAGTGCTGAATTATCTCATATTAACGCGAGGATGTTTGCATATGATATCATTGGAAACTTCAATGTGAATGTAGTACTCATTTCAATGAGCGTACAAATCGAGTTGTACACTATAGTTTATTCGTATGAATGGTCAATGCGTGTGGAATATACGATGATGCTTAAGGATTTATCAATTCACTTTCTTTGTCAAGTGAAATACCTAACATGAAATACGTGATGTTGAATTGGATACATTATGATGGTGTATGTGATGGTGATTCTTGTAAATGCTCCCCAAATTATGATACCACAGTTATGGGATCATCGATATGGTTGGGGATAAAACGCAACAAGCCATGGGAAAAAAAGTGCCATCGGTGAGTCGTCGGGAAAACTTTCGTGTTGCACAGTTAATTCAGTCATGCCGCCCTTGGTTGTTGTGACAACCATCACATCTATCTTACATGTCCCAGTTATATAACAATACCAGGTCATGACATGAGCAAATAAAAAGAGTATCCAATATGAATCGAGATAAAAAGTATATATGATATATAAAAGTATTGGGGGTTGATGGGATGACTGGATGATGGTTGCGATAGAGAAACCTTAAAATGAGATTTCTAAACAGGATTCGTCATTGTAACAGAACCTGATTCGTCGCTTTCACTTGATGTTTTTCAGGACAGCTACTCTTGGACGCGCTGCTGCTACTCTCAGACGTATCCCTTATTCCACAATGTCTAAAACATTCACACCTGCTCAACGTGTAGCTCATTTCGAAAAGGACGGTATGTCAAGGAAACTTTATAAAGTCGTGTATTGAAGGAGATAAGCTTATACTAACGCTTTTACTCTAGTCTGGTCCATTTTCACCCCTTTGGCCGCTGAAACTAAAGCAATCAACCTCGGTCAAGGGTTCATGAAGTAAGTACCAATGACACGTTGCCATGGTGGTTGTCAAAGAGTGGAAGCTGATTATCACGGTGTTTTAGCTTTGGTCCACCAGAAGTGGTCCAAAAGGCTGCCAAGGAAGCCATTGACATTGTCGAGTCAAATCAATACAGGTATTCGATATACGAGCAAAGGAAGGATGTATTGTAAGATGCTCATTATATTTGATGCGATAGTCATCCACGAGGTCGTCCACGTTTGAGAAATGCTATTGCTGCATCATATGAACCTGAATTTGGTCGAAAACTGAATCCCGAGACCGAAATCTTGGTTACAGCAGGAGCTAACGAAGCCATGTTTGCTACCTTTGCTGGTTTCTTGGATGATGGTGACGAAGTTATTTGCATTGAACCATTCTTTGATCAATACATTGTAAGTGCATGGGTTTTATGGGTGATATATCGATGTTGACCGGTTATTGTTTCTAGTCCAACATTACTATGAATGGCGGCAAACCAGTGTTTGTACCTTTGCGTGCTCCAGAGCGTGCAGTCGATAGCAACATTTCATCTCACGAGTGGCGTTTGGATATCGACGAATTGCGATCGAAAATCACTCCCAAGACCAAGATGATTGTTATCAACACACCGCACAACCCAGTTGGCAAAGTGTTTGACGAGAAGGAATTGTTGGATATTGGCAAAGTGGCCGAAGAACACAATCTCATTATTCTTTCGGATGAAGTGGTAATGTATTATCGGGGAAGAAAGAAAAAGTTGTCAATATAGGTATTAACGCATAGATAATGTACATAGTACGATCGTCTCTATTATCCTCCTCTCGAGAAATTCCCTCGCGTGGCCACTCTTGGTAATCTCTGGGAACGTACATTGACGGTATGTTCTGGTGGCAAGAGCTTTGCAGCTACTGGATGGCGTGTGGGTTGGCTTATTGGTCCTGAACATTTGGTCAAATATTCCTTTGCTGCTCAAACACGTGTTGTGTTTTCGGTCAACTCGCCTTGCCAAGAAGCTGTTGCTGCTGGTCTTGAAGCTTCAGTCAAGGAACCTATTTTCCAAGATCAAATGGCAGCTTATCTCAAGAAACGTGAAATCCTTGCCAAGGTGTTTGATGAACTCGGTTTACCCTACACCATTCCCGAAGGTGCTTATTATATCCTAGTCAACACATTCAAGATTGCTGTGCCTGAAGATTATCCTTTCCCTCCAGAATTGGATACCCGTGGCAAGGATTTCAAGACGTGCTATTGGCTTACCAAGGAGATTGGTGTATGTGCCATCCCACCTTCTGAATTTTATTCAAAGGATCATTGGGATCTAGCAGCCAACTTTGCTCGATTTGCTTTCTGCAAGACTGACGATGTGCTTCATCAAGCCGTGGAACGATTGAGAGAACTTAAGCCTTATATTAAACAATAGATTTGAGAAATGTTGAAAGAAAATAGAATGAAATATTTCACAAAAAAGGGATACAAGTGGGGTTGGAGGGGAGAATTAACGACCACCGAGCAATGGAGCACGCTCACTGGCACGATTTGTCCATCGACTAAAGCGACGATTGATACGTTCGAGCCAGTTGGGAATTAAAGTACGAGCAACAGCACTGACAAGGATACCAACGACCACGAGAGATACCGTGTGTGGAGTTTGTGTCAAGAAAACGGCAGCACCCAATAAGATCCTGCAGATGAATATGAATGAGAATTTCGTTCATGCATAAAAAGATCCTGTCACACATTACCATGCAGTGGTTAGAGCATAAACCCAATCGTGTCGGTCAGAATAATCCACGAGATGAAGTGCCACAAATCCGATGGCAAGGATGATGACCGTGTGCACCTGAGATAACGCATGCGTGAGAATAAGCGATGAGATGTAATATGATGTCGATTCTACATACCACAGGATGACTCTTGGTTTGATCGCTGAACTGAAACACTTGCCAGACCGTGATGAAAAAGGTGGCTGCTGTATAGATAGAGAATGGTGCATTCAAGAACGCCATATCTGTTGCATTTCGTGGAGGATAATCTCGCAAACGATGATAAATAAACACTAAAGTCGCCAGCTGCCATAGTAGACCAACAAATGCAAAGATGTTGAGATGGAAAAACTAACCATGTCGGGTGATTAGTTTGTGCACCAAGTACACATACATCTTTCTCCTGATATGTTTCCTTGACTTACCCAAAGAAGGGATACACCGCTGTTCAATACAGCCACCAACAAGTACCAGAAACCAACCGCTTCGAAAAAGTCTATACAATGTGTTTTAGTGATGCTTTTTTTTTTACAGATGCACAACCTTTATGAGAATCATACCTTTGGGAGCACTTGGAAACCATTGGAAAATGGTCATACCGATCAGTAATAGCTGAAGTATACCAACGAGGATAATGATGAAATCACGTCCATGGAAACCAGCTTCATGGTGGAGAAACCTGCATGAAACAGTATCTTATGTCAGTTAGTTCTATTTGTGCAGAGTCATATAAAAACGTTATACCATTTCGAATAACTGAAGCCTTGAAAGCCGATAAGCAACAGGGTAGCTAGTGTGTTTGAGAGTTTGATTTTAATGTCGAGATTCGCCATTGAGTAAAAAAGTAGGAAACAGTGGGAAGAAAGAATCTGACACTTGGCTATGCTTCTGCACGGTCTCTTTTTCTTTTTTCAAGTTCAGAGCAGGTTGCTGGGTCACCTGTCGATTTCCTTGTGTGACACATGTATCTTGGGAGCAGCTCTCGTTTCAACGACAACAACCAAAAACAGCAAAGAGAATACATACTCGAACACATGCTTAGCTTATCACCACCATGTCAACATCTTTTCGTTTACCCTATGGTTACAACGAAGCTCCTCCATGGCCTTCCCTCTATTGGCCATTCAGCTCTGATTTCGTTCCAATCAACTTGATTGCTGATGTTCCTCATTCACTTTACTATTTGAACGGTATGTGTGTTATCTGGTTTATTCCACGTTTGAATAGCTACTAAGTCTATTATAGATATATGGCGATACACTACAATTTGGTCTGTGCTTTTCGCAACGCTGGTATATCTCCCAGCAGGTAAAGACACCTTGGAATGATGCGTTATTGTGGTCTAATACAAATGAATTAGGCATATGGGCGTTTCTCATGTTTGCCAAAACACGCACATTACGTTGGTACACGCTTGTGATGATCCCAATCATTTTCGTTGTTGGTGGAGCATTGGCATCATTTATGATAGGAAGCATCATGGGTAAGAGTAAGCTCACATGTCGGTAATTTGTCTTGTAGCTAACACACACGCCCTCCCCACTTGATAGGAGTCGCATTAGCATTTGTATACAATGCAGGTTTCTTTGTCATGTCCACGTGGATTCCTTTTCTATGGGCCCTTATTCAAATTCTCGTTGTTCTTGTTGGCAGTTATTCTACAATCACCACCATCCTGTAGCATAATGACTCCTCTTCCATTTGTGTATATTATTATTATTAGACCTGTTTATTCCCTTAATCATAATAATGACTTGCTCAAGATTTCATAATCAAACTTGCGTGCTTGCAAATGGGAGAGACATGCCCCTGGTGAGATCTCATCTAGTTCGAATCTGGAAAGTGTGATTAATGACAAGTTGTCTTTCAGTTTCTATTCTTGCACTTACCCCATCTTTTCAGTATAAAACCGAAATGCTCCTTTGTTTGCTATATAGAAAAGTCATCTTCCATTGTAAGCATTTCATTGTTGTTGCACAAGTTCATGCGCGTGTTTACCTTTGAACACTGTGAGCATCATCTTATCCATTTTCCAATGTTTGCCAATCTGATCCAGTAGATTCATAAGATATTCGCCTATACCAAGCCCACGAGCGTCTGGAACAAGTTGTAACTCAAAGCTAGTAACGTAGATTGATCATTAACATCCACAAGCATACTTGGACCGTATTCAGTATTTACCAGTAAGCTGCTTGTGCCATGACATCATCATCCATCGTTTCTTCATGAAGCATTCGAAAGAGGAGAAATCCTTTCAAATCCATGGGTTCTTTGGCTGATCTTGCAACGAGATACCGAGCTTCAGGGGCAAACATCTCGTTCTTTTTCTGTACATCATCCCAACCATCCTTGGATCGTGCATACCTATTAATCATTAGATTAGCCACAATGGACAATAAAAGTGATGCGAAATACCGTTACAAATCGTACATGTCATACATGTTGTCTTTGACGAGATCAAATGCCCACAATTTGAGATGTTCTGGCAAATCTTGACACGCATAATAATCCACTACCACATTCTCTCTAAAAGAATAAGTCATTGATGAAAGATAATATCATAACGCACACTCACTTTTCAAAGGTCAGAGGTGTGTCTAGAAAGTCGACAAGGCACAGTGCCTAGTCAAGTCAAACATGAGTTGAATGAGAATGAGAAAGAGCAAATGATGGACACCCACATTATTGGCAATGGCAACATTGTCGTTAGGTCGTTCAAGATTGGTCTATTAATGGTCGATGGGTGGTTATTGTTGGCGAGTTGCTATCAGTTTACTGGTAGACATACTGGCATAGTAAACTATGGTACAATGAGATTGGAATTCAAAGGGAGAAAGGAATATAAAAGTCGTGACTCAATACGACAGATGGTGTCAAAGTGGAAAAGGGTATCATGGTATTACAACAGGGACATTAGATGCTTGCTAGAAGGTGTCAGTTTTTTGCGCACGTGGTGATTACAATGATCGTGCTTTCGGATGCTCGGCTTGCAAGCTTGAATGTTGCTTATCCAAGGCATAAGTAATGTGCGCTTACACGTGTAACGAGTAGCTGGATTGGGATCAAGAAGATGATAAAGGGTTTCAGTTACTTCAGGATCCAAGCGATCAAAGAATGAAAAGCGTCGCATAGCATGTTGACGAACAAAGGAACGATAGTAGGGATTGGTAGTCTTGGCGCTTGTAAAGAGCAGGTCACCATACAGAAGCACATATAACACCATCCCCACCGACCACATGTCAGCTTTATCACCTTCATAGCCTGTGGATGAAACAAACACCTCGGGAGCTGCATAACATACTGTACCACATACGCCAAAACAGAGCTGATTCTTTGAATGCCATGCATCACGCATAACTGACGCTTGACCAAAATCGGTAATCCGTACAATGTGTCCGTGAATTAAGATATTCTCTGGCTTGATGTCACGATGTGCTACACCCATTGAATGCATGTACATGACGCCTTGAAGAATTTGTTTAAAGAAGCAATATTTCTCCTCCTTGGTCAAACTTCCATGTGTGATGGCACTGCACAAGTCTTCATCTGCAGACTACAACAAAGATGCATGCATAAAGTGTGATTAAGCAGCCCACTAGGTGGTTTTACCCACACATTAACATGATGTGGGAAAATAATGATAAAGAGAGAGAGAGAGAACCTTACATATTCCATTGTTGTAAAATAATGACCACTCTGGTCGATGCTGAAATCCAATGTTTTGATAATATTCGGGTGCTCCATGGTTGCTGCTATACAATATTCTGAACTGATAGCTTTCAGGAACGACCGATGGGACACCTTTTTAGAACGTGGTCGAAACGTTTTTATAGCGTATAGGTTATAGTCACTTCCAACACCTAAGCGCACTTGAGCATATGCGCCTGTACCAATGGATTCTAACACGGCAAGGATATCACATCTGCTGCTTTTGACTTTATGGTTATCAGGTGGTGACACAGGCTCTCGATGGCGAAAAGCAATTCCTCTAATGGCTGTTGACCAACAACCAGATACATAAGGATGATTGCGTCGTATTCGATGTTTTGGAAGGAGATGATGGTCTTGTATGCTGTATGTTAACGACATGAGAGGATGTAAAAGTAGGTGGAAAAGGAGGTCATATAGTGGATAAGCGGGTATGAGCTCGGTTTCTTTTTTATCTCCCACTCTATTTATTCTTTATTTGATGGGGGTTGCACGCATGCAACTTACTAATGCACGATGTATGAGTAATAACAATCTTGTGGATGACAGGGCCAATTCCGACATCTGAATACGATGCATCAGAGAACCCCCTTTTTTTTATTTCCCCTCATCCCTATCCTATCACTAAGCACTCTCCATAATCGCGGCTGCTTCGGTGGGTCGGTAGTATGGACCTTGTCGGATAAACTGGAGCATCAATGTATAATGTTGGCCAAATATTTGCCGTGAATTTTCTGCTGATGCCAGTGTTTGTACGATGCCAAATTTCCATTTCTATACGTGTGTATGTGCATAGACATGCGTTAGTGGCGTTGCATGTATATATATGTATAGTGTGTCATATCCATTACCTGTCCAAGTGGCGTATGTTCAGTAGACCGATCCAATAAGTATCCTAGGAACGCGGGTGCTCGTGCCATTTCCTACAAATACGTATGTAAGAATCAAATGCCTGTTTTCAGCCCGACCGAGACCCCAATTCCTGCAGGACCACATCCCTTGTTTTTTTTTTTTGTTCTTTACACACATGCTTTTCTTTTGTTGTTATTTCCTTGCCCTATCCTTCTCCCATATATGACAGCTGTCAACATGTACCCATTTCCCCAACCAATGATGAATAACGTGTTACTTACTTGTTGTCCCCAAGAATGGCTTGCAATGGCTTGCATCAAGGCAAATGTTGGCACTCGGACTTCTTCCAAAGGCTGAGTCGCCGTTTGCATCAAGTTTTCCAACGTCGAAGGTGCCCCTGGAAAGGGAAAATATTTTTAGCTGTGTCTCCATATTTGGCTGCATTTTCCATTGTGTTCAACTTGCCATTGATGGTTTGGTAAACTTGACGTGTCATTTGCTCTACTGCAGGGTCTCCACCACTATGTGAGCATGTATCAGTGCATTGAAATCTTAACATCGGACCAACATGTACTACTAACCTTATACCAATAAACTTGGATAAACTTTGAATATAGACCGCTTTGATATCACCAGTGGATGCTTGATATCCTTCCATAAACTTGTTCATCAATGGCGAATCGAGTAGCATAGCGAGGCCGGCAGCATGGGATCCGATCAAACCCACCACTGCAATGGCTACGGTCTAAACAATAATTACTATTAGCCTCCCAAATCAAGCTGGATTGGTTAATTCACAGGCTTCCTTACCAATATTTCCTTATTGGTGTCATCAAGGCACTGTTGCAATTTGTCAAACACCTGGTATTTGCACTGGATTGGTTCAAATTGAATTGCCTAGACACACATATGTTAACAATGAATAAAACCGTTGCCATATTACATACTTGATTCTCTCCCAATTTTCCAAAGAACTTGAGAATTAGCGACTTGACAAGTACTGTGCTTGTATCGTTGATTTCAGAATTGCCTATTTGAGAAGCCAACATTTGCAGCACACCGGATCGCTCAAGGAAGTCCAGCCCACAAGGAGTAATCGCAACCTGAATATGCATAATAAATGGTGACAATGATTATTGAGATCTCATGATCAATGCTCGAATATTATGCCATCGCTTACCTCTTTGAGCAATTCAATTGCATTCAACTGAACCAAGATATCGTCAGAATTGACTTGATCCAATACAGGTACCAGAAATCCTGAGCTTTCCGCCATTCGAAATGCATCATCAGACGACCCAGCAACTCGTATAATCAAATCATAAACACGGAACCGTACTGCGTCGCTCCTATGATAGAATGATGTCAACATGGATCCGAGACACTTTGCATACAAAATACTTGCGTTTCCTGTAAACCACGAATGATGGATGCATTGTTCACGAATAAGCATTCAGGTTTATTGAATCCAATCTATAATAATAGCATGTCAATGAGTGATGCGGTACTTGCTTTCTAGGAAGCTTCGGTATACCTTGGCAGCAATATCAATTGCTCTGTTAGCAACGCCTGTGTCTCTGAATGCAATGGTTGTCAGCACGAATGGAAAGATGGTTGATGTTGCCTATAATGTAACCATGCTTATTATAAAAAATGGAGTGTATTTCCTTCTTTTCATACCACTTGATGCATAGATGATGAACTATCCAGGCACTTGGCGACTTGTTCTAGAGACAATTGACGAACTTCTGGTGAGAAATGATTCAAGCCTTGAGAGAGAAAGGTCTAATATGCCATGTTGATGAGTGGATGTATCGTCAAATATAATGTTGCCTTACATGATTGTTTTCATCTTGCATAATCATGTCATAGGAGAATGGTCGCAGTAATTTGCCTATCACCACACACATAATACTCGAGAGCTGCTGTTCTTCATTATCTTCATTGTCAAGACTTCCAAAGACGAGATAAAAGTTGGCAAGAGGCACTGCTGAAAAGATCGATTGGGCTTGTTCAAGGCTGACATCTATCCAATTGGCCCATTACTCAAGATTATTCAAGAGGGAGAAATGGCACACGAATAGCTACCATGTAATACGCTGTTGAATGCTGTCAGTGAATCAATCTTTTGACGCGTTGTAGTTGATGAATCAGGTGCAATGGCCCGTGCTACGCGTTCAAGGGGGCTTGTGGTGGAAGGCATCGTCGGTGGGAGCTGAGAAAGAAGTATTATGCGCGTATCTCCTCTCAATTTCTCATACTGGTCCAATTCATGCAAGATCCAACATATCGAGAAAAACAAGGGTGTGTGCATGACCATCCATTGTAGACGATAACCCATGAAACTCATATATACTTGTGTGACCTTGGTTAGTTGCCATGGATTCTATCTATCTCTCACTTGAATACAATCATGTCTAACAACGACGGTTACAGTATTACTGCATTTGCTACCACTGATAAACCTGGTCAGTTCAAGGAAATCACCTATCATGCTCCTCCTCTCAAAGACGACGAGGTTTATATCAAAATCCTTGCATGTGGACTGTGTCATACGGATGTGATTTATATGTCCCAACCAGAAACTATCTTGGGACATGAGCCTATTGGTGAAGTAGTCGATGTAGGCTCTTCAGTGACGAAATTTACAAAGGGTGACATTGTGGGGTACGTACTATATCCTCATTAACATGTATGGATTGAATCACTCATTCATGTATCATCATCAGATATTCCTATTTACGAAATTGTTGTCTCGATTGTCGTCAATGCAACTCGGGCAATGATATCATGTGCTATGACCGTGTCATGTTTCCAGAAGGAAATAACAATGCATTTGCGCATGGTGTCGTTTGTAAGGATAGGTAAGTTATCATGCTTTGATTATCATTATGTGATTGCATCTCATTGTCATATCAAGATTTGTGTACCGCATCCCTAACAACTTGCAACCCAAAGAAGCTGCACCTCTGATGTGTGCTGGCTTGACGGTCTTTACCGCGCTCTGGAAATCTCAAATACCACCTACTGGTCGAGTTGCAATCGTTGGGATTGGAGGGTTAGTAATAACAAACTAAGCTATTTCGTATAGCTGACAATGATATAGACTTGGTCATTTAGCTCTACAGTTTGCTCGAGCTTGGGGATTGCATGTCACTGCCATATCACACACACCGGTATGATAACAGTCTCACCGACTAGTAGAACAATTGCTCACATTACTCATTCATCCCTTTTATAGAACAAGAAAGAGGAATGCCTTAAATATGGTGCACACGAATTCATGTGTTCTAAAGACTTTACACCCGACTACGTTAACAATGCACCCAAGTTTGACATGATCCTCGATACTGTTAGTGCAGATTTGGAGTGGGATATGTATCTTAATCTCTTGGATAGGTATGTGATAGCAACCATGGAGTGAAGACGAAAAGCCAAGATTCACAAATTGATACAATGGATGATTAACGCTATATTATAGAAATGGCTCGTTCTTTTTGATCGGCATTCCCTCGGGTCCAATTCAGATATCTCAAATCTTCCCATTCTTACAATCGGAAAAGATATTCAGAGGTTCGATCTTGGGTGGCCGATACATTGTCGAACTTATGCTCGATTTTGCATCCCGTCATAATATCAAAGCAGCTGTCCAAGATTATCCTATGGTAATCAAAGCAAAATTATATTGCTGTTATTGACATGTGCATTAACATCTCTCTCTTTTTCTTTATAGACAACGGATGGTATTGCCAAAGCAGTTGAAGATTGTGAAGCCAACAAGCTGCGATACAGAGCGGTGCTTGTACCAAAGTAGAAATTGTAAAAAGGGGATTAGAGTTTAGCAACTAAAATGATATAAAGAAGGGTATGGAACAATGAATGCATAACAAAAATGGATACATAAGGCTTGATTGTGGCATACGTGTGATAATATTTACGATTCCAGCTTTTATCGAATTGGAAACAAAGAACAAAGACAGGATCAGTCACTTTGATTACAATGAAATGTACAACGAGCGTATTTTGCTCGTGGGATAAACAATGATAGCTGCGGCGTGTAAACCTACAGCCAACCCCAAGGAGACTTGTAGCATGAGAATGGGATAAAGCACCTGGGTAACATCATTATTATGCAGCAATGCATATGCATGACGTACACCTAGAGTAGATATACATGGTCAGTGCACTTGTATCAAGTATGGTTATTTTCTTTTCCCCTACCTAAACTGCCAGGTACAAGTAATGTGATCCCTACACATAAAGGTGCCAAGGGTGGCTCCCCAGTGATTTTAAGTGCAAAGTTGGCATATAAACCCATTGCAAATGCAGCAATCGTGCTAAGGACTTGAGGATCAGAGACAATTCTGCCAAGAAAGAAAAGCACACAAAAGCCGATGGCTGCACAGCACGTTTGTGATGCCCATTGTTGACGTGTGGAGCCGTATGCCAAGCCGATGGATATACTCATAATGGGGAAAAGTAGTAAATAGTACCATGGTGATACTGGATCGCCACATACACCTTCATCTGGAATGTCAGGGTTGATAGCCATGTATACGCTGCTTCCAATTTGAAGACCATACGCAAGCAAGAATGCATAAATCACTGCATAGGCTAACCGAATGGTTCCAGTAGTCACCTGATGTGCAAGGATTTCCATCTATACAGATATACACGTTAGTCATTTTCATCCATTCATAGCTACAATACTCACCACTGCCATAGTCATGCCATAACCTGGTAGCAATATCAGAATGGGTGATAATCCCACTGTAATAAAACAAGTGTATTGGTGCAGCAATCGCGCAGCAAGACCTACAATAATGCAGGACGAGACTTCATATACAGGACCATAGGCGGGTATTTTGATGGATGCAATGAAGAGTAATGCTACCAGAAAGCCAAGAATAGTGGCAGCAGTAGCATCTATCCATGTGCCATCAAACATGCATGCTGTTGCCGTGAACCCGATGGCAGAGAACGAAAAACATAGAGCAAAGTTACCGCATGAAGGAGGTGCGTCAATGATATCTTGCAGTGACATGAGACATTGCTCTGGATTTTGTTTGCCTTTATAAAGTGCATTCATGGTTTTGGTCATCTTGACCAGTTTCCCTACGTCAAAGCCGACTACCGATTTGATGGTAAGGGTTTCTGGATAAGGTGGATGTGGTGCCGTGTCTGTGGTGTTGGTGTTGGTATTGGAAGAGGATGTAGACGCTGGAGACACAAGTGATACAAGGATCAAATCAGGTACAATCGTGAATGTAGCATCAACAGAAAGAACTTTGCATGCATGTTTGAGCGTTTCTTCCTATGACAAGCGTGATTGTTAATAGTGGGTAGGATAGGAATCGGATCGCAGTAATCATTAAGGAACTTACAATGCGATGTGAAGGGCTACCAAATTGCAATAAGCATCGGCCAAGAGCGAGAATAATGCGCTTTTTAGTCTGAAATTGTGGGTCTTCTTGTGGTTTCTCCGAAGATTCGTCATGATTGAATGTAGATGAAACGTTAACAAGTACATCTGTGTTGGGTAGAAATGGTTTACGGTGAAGTAAGGTGGATGTGTATTCAATATTTTCGGATGCTGCCACGGGTGGAGGAGGCTTTATTAGGATATGCGATCGTTGACTGGAAGATGATGATGAAGGGGAATCATCTGGTCGAGCAACAATGGTGTCACTGCTCATGGATCGGCCTGTGCCCTGGCTGCCGAGAAAGCGAGCTGTGTTTTGCAGTGCGGGTGGTGAAGCAGCCATGGATTAATTGTCCCACTGTTGTGAGCATACAAAGAACCCAAAGTAACACAAATGAAAAGAAGAAAGAGTGAAGAAAGAAAAGAGAAAACACGCTTACATATATTCAACATTAATAGACGACATCATAATTGTAATGCGAAGAGAGCTGTTTTGTGGATCAACGGCAGTTCAGTATCAAATTTGTTAAGCTCGATCAAAAAGCATGACGAATAAATGCTTTCAATGATAATGCTTTAAACATGTATCTTATAGGTTACTTTGACAATCGCCCATGTTGGTATGGATGTTCACTCACACAACAGCAAATGCATAACTCTTGTGTTACAATAGCAACAGTGAATTTGAGATCAAGAAGAATATAGAAAGCAAGATATCTGATGTCATGGGAACTGTAATGAATCAACACAAGGTTAGGATAGTGTGTTTATAGCAAACAATCCTGAGTAGTTTCAAATGAGATAGCTTCCAAGCAATATGCACAACAAGCTCTGTGAAACCATCACCGGGTCACTTTGTTCCTGGGGCACACAAAACCAGATATTGCTGTCATGCATTTCCTTCCTTTATCTTTTCCCACTCCATATACCATACACACCACCACGTCAAGTGTATTTTATCTTGTTCAAAGTACGTATGTTTTTTAATACTGTGATATCAAACTATTAATATACTGTATTTGTAGATGGATCTGCAATCGTTTGATCTGGTCTCGTCTGGCGATTACCGTTCAAGAATGTAGGTTGATGGGTGCAATTGCGACCACCATGTATATTAATTTTCGCCTATTCTCTTGATAGGGCATTGACGGGTAAAACCATCACACTATGACCGTCTCAGTATGTTGTATTAAGATAAGACCATCTTGTTTGAATAGAGGATGAATCACCTGGTGATGCACGTGTTACACCTAATATCAGCAATCCTCCACAACGTCTTGTTCGCAGGCATACCGATATTATCCGCGAGAATGCAAACCGTTGCTCTCGACTTTATGAGCAATCGTCATCATCCAATACTACGAATCAATTGCGAAACGCATCATCATCATCATCTTTGGCAACAAATAGTATCAACAGTTGGCGTCGTTTCTCGTCATCTATTGCACGGTTTTGGACACGATCAGATTACGAAGATAATGAGGATATCGGCAGTGTCAAGAGCATTGTAACTACAGCATCATCGATACCACGTACCAACAGTGATTGTCGTATTGAAGATGAAAGTGATCCAGAAAACTTGCTATGGTAAGTGATATGGCAATGATGATGACTAGAATTGATGTGGTTGATTGACGTGTATCACACATTAGCCCCATTTGTACAGATTTGTTGACAGAGGTGGTGGTAACCACATGTGGGCACACATTTTGGCAAGTGTTTCATCCTTACCCTAACAACAGTATGTAAATATATATACTAACGCTTCACTTGGTCACCCTATAGTAATCAATGTATTGCACAACACATGACACGTGCATCCGATTGCCCAATGTGTCGCACGCGTCTCAACAGTATCCAAATATTCCCAAACTTCCAATGCAAGTAGTGATTCAATCCAATCTATTTACCCAATCAAGCTTACGTATCGCTATCATAGTCAACAAAGTGGTCGAACAATATCGCGAGGAAAAGCGACGACGCGATCGAAGGATTCGAACTTCCCAAATTGATACCAAACGCAAACGATCACGTATTCTCAATGAAATTTTGAAAACGGTGCCGTATAAAGGTAAGAGCGTTGGTAAGGGGACAATGAAATACGAAATTTAACCTTCTCTTTCGTGTACAGAAATCATGGAAACCATCACCCCGCTACTGGAAAAGAAGAAGCAAGAAGAGTTTGATCAAAAGTTGGCTGAAGATGTGTTGTTGGAAGCGTTTCTTGAGCAACTCAAAGAGAGGCATAAAACCGTATGTTTATTTGATTTCTTCATGCATTGGGGTTGCTTACATTGTTTATAGAGCATTGCCGATTTGGAAGCCAAGGTGCGTTTCATTGAAGATGATTTGAATCAAGTTCAAGGGAAACTCGGCGACAATGCAGTGGTCAGCAGTAGCAAAGTGGGCATGTCAACAAGAAACGTTGGTGATGGTAGCGATGCAACGGTTGCAAAAACAAACGTTACACCATATTCAAATGGGAAAAAACGCAAGGTGCAGGTAATTGAACACATCTTGTTCTTGTACATGCTTGTGGGATCTCACGTATGTTTATACTAGGAAATGCTTGGTTTGATACCTCATGAGGATGAAGATGAAACCGATGCCAAAATCAAACGACAGCGAATCTTTGACCGGTTTAAAGACCTTCAAGACTTGTATATTGGTGATTCGTGTAAAACCATGGGAGCTACTGACAATCTCAAACATATTTCGTCATTGCTATACCAAACAACACGCTACAGCACTTTCCGTGTATTGGATACCATGTTTCACAGCGATCAATCAGCAAACTCTTCCATTATATCTTCGATTGAATTCGACAGGGATGATGAATACTTTGCAATTGGAGGCGTATCGCGTGACATAAAGATATTCGACTATAGCATGTTGGCAGATACCATTGCTGCTAATGATACTATGGATACTGGAAACGAATGGCCACGTGGTAACCGATCCACACGAGGAACTGGGTTCATTGGCGATTTTCGACCTTCTCAGTTGGTTCATTGTCCTGTACGCGTGATTCCTGCAGGAAACAAATTAAGCTGCCTTTCATGGAACATGTATATCAAGGCACATCTTGCAAGCTCTGATTATGAAGGAACGATTCGTCTCTGGGATGCCAATGAAGGAAGATGCATTCGCAGCTTCTGTGAACATGAAAAGCGCGCTTGGAGTGTGGATATTTGTGCAGCCAATCCTACATATCTCGCTTCAGGCAGTGATGATGCTACTGTCAAGGTCTGGTCAACTACCATGCGTCAATCAGTCATGAGTTTACGTCACGGTGGCAATGTGTGTTGCGCTAAATTTGCACCCAATGTTGCCAATTATCTCGCTGTTGGCACCGCAGGTAAATGGAAACGGAGATGGGTATGTTGACAATGAAACATTGTGTTGATCATGTTGGTTTCTTTTATAGATCATGTCGTCACCTACTATGATTTGCGTTTTGCAGCAGAACCTGTGCATTACTATCAAGGTCACAAGAAAGCTGTTTCTTATGTGAGATGGTTGGATGACAACACCATTGTATCGGCGTAAGTTCTTTTTATTATTTGACCATGGGCATTCTTTGACATTTCAGAAACAGGTCAACTGATAATAGCCTTCGTCGATGGAACACGCTTACAAATGAGAGCACCATGTCATATACGGGTCACAGCAACGAAAAGAACTTTGTTGGACTTTCTGTTTGTGGTGATTGGATCTCTTGTGGTAGTGAAGATAATTGCGTTTATGCTTATCACAAAGATTGCAAGACACCAGTGGCAAGCTTCAAGTTCCCATCGACTGCCAATCCACTCGAGGCAAGTTTATTTGTATAAGCAAAGTGTTGGGCTTACAATTAACCATGGAATACATATTAGCCTTCTGCCGATGATGGTTATAGGGCGTTTGTAAGTTCGTCGTGCTGGAAGAGTGGCACAAATACATTGCTGGCAGCCAATAGTAAAGGCGTGATCAAGGTGCTCAAATTGGATCGATAATTATTACATTAGCAACAGGTAGCGAATAAAACAATTCACAGTTTACGATTTCGTTCCCACACTTGACTCGCTTTATTGCACTCATGTGTATGTTTGCTATATATTACACATCTACCTCTGATATCCTTAACACACCCACATACACTATAATCATTGCTTGACTGCGTCGGCCAATGGTGCTGCTGTAGTAGGAGCCACTGCTGAAGGGGCACTGTCCTCGGTCCTAATACGTTTAGGTGCACGTGCTGGTGGTGTTTGCGATCGAGATTGCTCACGTCCACTCTAATAAAGACTAGGTCTGAATTTGTTTTGCATCATAAAACGTTGTTTATATCAATTATACCTTTGCTTGTGATCGCTTCAAATCTTTTCTATCACCGGCGAGATCTGCAGGAAGATTGGAGCTGTAGTTTCAAGTATATAAATCAATAAATGCACTGATCCAAATCCTTAATAATCCACCTACCCTTTCACATTCTTGACTGTGATGCTCATAGATTCCTCGACAAGCTTATCCCAACTCTTGACCAACTTGAGGAATTCCTGTGTAGGCCAGACCAGGTCCAATTTCCTAGGTTCAGCAGAACCGGCTATATAAAATAGATTAGATTCATATCCTTGAACGAGGAATGAGCACACTTGCCTGCTTTAGGTTCAACATAGAGACCAATATAGAATGTTGTCGTGTACACCTTTTGTATGCTCTTTTCTTCTTCTTCTGTCAACGAGACCTTTTCTTTGATTTCATCCATGTGGTTTGCATCCATATTGCCTTCGGACAAGGTAAATGTTCGTTCCGGTACAAAGACACCACGAGTAGCATTCTGTATTTCCTGTTCGTTCAAACAATAGTGAACACGCTCGATACCTTTGGTATATGGGTGTGCGAGCACAAGCATCTCCACCAATTCAAGCTTGAGAACAAGTTGACGTAACTTTGATTTCACCAAACCAGACCTAAATTCAGCATGATAAATACATGCAAGCCAATTTCCTCTACTATCATCACCAAGATTACCATTGTAATTGATCCTCTGCTGAACGAGACATGGCCACGATTTGAAGATAATGCTTGTACGCCTGGAAGAAGTTACTATTCTCGAAGAGTTCTACCCACTTTCCTGATCCGATCATGATAGCATCCACCTTGTCTGCAGCTCGTTTGAATTCTTTGATCATGATAGTACGTGTCGAATCGGTAACGTTGTGTGTTGCACACATGGATGGATAAGCTGGTGTGATAATCGGCATGCGATGGCTCTTATCTGCAGGATATAACTAGCAAAGGAACAAGAGATGACATGTTGTCAGTGTGTGTGTGTGTGTGTGTGCACGCGTCAATAATCGAAAAAGCTTACCTTTGGATTCCAAACACGCACTTGAAGAGGACCATCTTCAATTGGTTTCAATAATACGGGTTGTGGCCATTTCCATTGATACATGATACGGAAGAATCGATTGACAATAGCAGCTGCACAAGCGTTGGGGTAAAGCTGACATATCCGTGCGACCAACATGGCCCAGGCTACACCACCGAGGAAACCCATGACATTGGAGTAAATTTCACGTCGTTTTGCCCAAAGTTTAATAGTGCGTAGTGCAATTCGAAAGGCGTCAATATTAGGAACAAGTCGTAATATTTCGTCTGTAACGCGAGAACCATTCAAGCTTCGAATACACTTTTCATCCAAGCCTTTCAGAAGATTGTTGTCTGCCAATTCGAGATCATCAGGAATACGTGCAATTGTCAAGGAAGCGCACAGCAGATCAATCTATTATCCCATCATATGTTAAAATCATTACACTGTTCATCCATCTTCCTTTACTAATACATTACCTGGATGCCTGAAAAGTGCATGCCAATGACAGGTACATATGCATCGGTTACGGCCTATAAAATGTTGATATAATTGGTACACGTGATCATTGTAATCCATCAAGTCGTCATACCGTTAATTCTGTCACTTCTTGACGTTCTTTAAGCATTTCATACATGACTGTGAAAAAGTGATCTCGCTCAACATGCTTGGGGACCACACATAATGTATCAATATCAGCACCTAAAGCAGATCCCCAAGTTAGTTTCATCAAATACATATCACATGCCAATTATATCTTACCAGAACCGTGAACACCTAATCGATAACTGCCAAAAGTGAATATCTTGCCCCCTGCTTCTCTTGCAAGTGAATCAGGAAAGCCTTTCATCTTGCTAACTCGAAACACGAATTCCTTGACCATCTTGTTGAGTTTTCCTAACACCAAGACACTGGCTTTGCGTTACTATGGAATTGCTTTACAAGTTGCATTCACTATGATCGGTACCGTTTTTTGGCATCTGCTTCACTTTCAAATAAGTCGTGGTCATGTAGCGTTTGTAACAGATCGCTGGTCAATTCTTTTTCTTTGTCCGTTGGCATGGCGAGTGAAATAGGAGGAGTGACACCCCATTGGCGTTGTGGTTGTGAAGGTTGCGATGACATGTTGAATAGAGTAAAAGAGAGAGAGAAAGAGTATGTGTGAAAGTGACAAAGGAACAGCTATCTTTAACACGGAAGGAGACAAGTGGGATATCGCTCTCTCATGCTCCGAAATCAATGATATCCAATAAAGTGAGAACAATGACACCTATCTTGCTTGATTGTGTGTGGGAGGTATTATTCTAGCTAACTGAAGAGGGCCCTTTATATTGAATAACGCTCATTCATCATCAACATGTACTTGTAACTGGACTTATTACTCAGGTACCTGACCATCATCATCATAAGCTAATCATAAGACCTTCAGCTGATCCCACACGTCAAATGCCTTGATAATTAAGTATATGCTTTAGAGTGGGCACTTGCCATTGAAATCAACTTTAGCCAGGTACCTTGCAGTTACAGAAAGACTATGTATAAGAATTCAATTGCAGTATTGAATGAGTTTGACCAAAGAAAGAGATTCATGATATGATAAATAGACAATGGGTGGGGGAGGATCAGTTTAGAGTCTCTTCATGTTTGTCGCACACGATGTTAAGATTGATTGGGTAATTTCTTCCTGGTTGTCTCTTTCTCAGCAACACGATCACCATGGAAGCCAGCACACTTAGTACGGCTGCTCAGAATGCATTCCAGATCTTTGGTCAAGTCTATGTCTTTATTTACAATCAACTTGGTCAATTGAATATCCCAATGCCACCACCGGATCGTGTGTTTATTGCCTTGTCCAATCTTGGTTCCGCGCTCATTGCCAACGCGCCTCCTGCTCTTCGACAGTTTTATGCCAATCTTGCACAGCTACCGATCCAATCCAACCTTTTCGCCATTATAGCTATTCTCTTTGTGCTGTATATTGTCTACAATTTGATTATGGCAACGGTGCGTTCTATCGTGCGTATGGTGTATGGCTTTATTCGGTTCACATTTATTGTTGTCATGTTGGTGTCTTGTCTCGTCCTCCTCAGTCAATACTATGAGATTCCGTTCTTGCAGGATTTTCTCGGTGTAGCACTACAGCAACAACTACAGCAACAACGCCCACCATCCTTTGTATATCAGCATGATCTATGATCAAGCTTATCGACTGTGGATGATACAAAAGCCATTGATGTGTAAGTCATCACTATTACTTGTCATAGTATTTCCTCGTCTCACAATGGTATTACCAATAGTACCACCCCATTCCAACACAAACGCACACACACACATATACCAAAGACATTCAACGTTTTTTTTTTTTAGTTTCACATATGTACAATCAGTTTCTCTAGTTGCTCAATCAAACAATTCCTCCATTAGCGAAATTTCATACTCCAGAGATTTTTTGATATAAAAGCACATGTACCTATAAATCAAATCAGCCCCATTGCCTAAAGTTTAAGCACGTGATTGACTTACGCTTTGCTATCCAAAACATCCCTTTGGAAAGTGGTTGTGACATTGTGGTCTTCAAATTTGAACCACTATGGAATAAATCATGAGTAATTCAATGACATGATCACGATCAATGAGAAAATACCTCGCCACGATGTTTAGAGAACATTGTATAGTGACCACTATCCATTTTGCCTTGATGATTGATGACTGCAAAGAGGGTATAGAGGTTCCTTGAATCACTATAATAATGATTTCACATAAGTCATCTTGGCGCTTTATAATGTCAGCATCATACCTTGACGACTTTCCATTATGCATGCCTTCAGTTGTATATGGGGTCATATCCAGATCCACAGGAAACTTGATCTTGGTCTCAATTTTGCTCACAGAAACACCATGCTCAAAGCGCTACATTATCATGTGTGAGAATCCTTGGGATAGATGTCAGTGATTCCTAACCTTTAATTGGAAGCAAAGAACTGGAGGAAGTCGCTTGACTGAAAGTTGCTTCGTCGCTTCCTATCAATCAAGATGAATAGTCCATGTGAGCATACCAATGACACGTATGAAAACCTTATTTGCAAATACCTGAAATGTGTTTCCACATTTACTACAGCTGTATTCATTTTGGCCAAGCTTTTCGGGATGTGTATATCTAACAAGACGGATGAGTGAGTGTGTACGTGGTTGTGTATTCATTCCATTTACCTATCTAAGCAATCGGCAAGTGTATTGCCTTGCTTTGGACGACGGGGTGTTGTACCAGAAGCGCCTGGTGGTGAATCAGATTTGCCATTGGTAGTTCCTTGCTTGGATGATGCGTTTGTTGTGTTCCCACTATTCGATGCTGATACCGCACCTTTCTTTTTCTTTTCTAGAGGGCGTAATCCTAAACTGATATCGAGCATGGGATCAAACGTAGTTGTAACATTGTTGCATCGTAGGCATGTGACATTGGATTGGAGTACACCAGCAAATGTTTTGTGGACTATGCATGTGCAATTTGACATGGTATGACCTAATCAGGGAAAAAAAGTTGTCAGTTCTCATCATGCAATGAATGGGTCTTGTCAATGTAACAAATACCTTCACATCCTGTGTGGATATTATTCAATGCACCAATAAAGAATTCATGAGCGTCTTGTTGCGCATAACCGGCTAATTCTCGGACACTCATCCACATGGATTGTAAGAAACTGCATGGTCCATAGGGTTCTTTTTTACCAGAATAGACCTTTAATACAATATATTAGTATACAGAGCTCATCATGTGTGTTCATCCAAAGAATAACATGCCTGTGCAAATAAATTATCCATCTCGCAACAAAGACAGTACTTGGTTTGACACCGGCTGGGACTATGTTGGTCGCTTAGGAAATAGGCCTTCAACAGTGGATTATGGATAAAGCTCTGCAGGATGACGTTCATAAAGCAAGTGTTTCCCATGTTGCATAATCCTCGTACACCTTGGCATGATGTTAAAGAGGATCGATGGACAATGGTGTTGACTTCTTGAGATGATGGTTCCCAGCTCGCATTGGCCGTGTTGGGTCTCTTCCTTCGACGTTCTATTGTAATCACTCCAAATGAATCTTGTGTGTGTCGAATAATCCCATCCTCCTCCTACTTACTATGTCCACTTTCCACTTGAAGAGTTTCTTGTCGTACGATCAAATCATTCAACTCGGTATCATACACATAATCGTCACAGGTATTGCAAAAGATGGTTCGATGGGCGAAATCCATAGCTTGAATCACATTGTCAATGCACGCATTCCACCATTATGCTAGATGATACTTACCGAAATTATGCTGCTTGCTTTTCATGTGGTCACGCATATGATTTTTACGCCAGCAACCCATATAGACACAGTGCATACACACGTGTAATCTTGATAATGGATCTTGACATGTAGAGCATTCAGGTAGCGGTAACTGATATGAGTGGCATGAGATCGAGTAAGAATACTTAATCAATGATCTCCTTTTCTAATTATACCTGTTGAGCATGTTTGCGTTTAGTGTTGTTAGTTGTGGATGTTGATAGTTCTCTTCGACTCTTGTGCCAACTGAGTGAATATCGTACGAGCGATCGGTAGTTGGCGAATAGATCGTCATCGCCATTACTGTTATCGTCTTGGCGTCGTTGTTTCTTTAACTGAGCCAAGTGTGGACAACCAGCTGTTACTATATGCTGTTCGCCATTATAGAAATCTGTAGGATTGTCGGGAGAGTATAGCACATCGTATACGGTGGTGGAAGCAGGCTTGCGATCGCTAGAAGAAGCAGGACCATCGGGGAAGCTGGGCGATGACGGTGATGACAATGGTGACATGGGCGAATCGTATAACCCAAAGGATTGTTGTTGAGGTGATAAACTCGACATGCGATTAGGTTAGGTGTGGATAATGGAAAGATGGTAATGCTTCAACTTGTACAAGTGGTGTATGTGTGTATCTGTTGTCAAGCTCAAGTCAAGCTGGCTTTACAAAATCGGATGCTGATGGAAAAGCCCCAAGGCACACAACCAAGATCCGCTTGTTTCTCCAAATCCCAATCCCTGTTGTATGTTTTATCCAATCCATAATAAACGCACAGCACTGGTAAGCATAGCTACCAATCTTATTTCAATCAATGGGTCTAATACTGGTAATACCATTTACATGGGGGGAGGGAGAAGGGTTATAATCATTTTCTACATACAGTCCCATGCATGAATCGCATTGTATCAATTTATGTAGTAGGTTGACATAAGCAAATGTACTTGACACATCACACATTCAATAGTTATCATGATATTCTCTCGTTCACAGCTCATGTCATGTTGACAGTCATTTACAAATAAAGTTATTGTGTTTGATCAAGAGAAGCTCGTTGTTGGTTGCCAATTTCGCAGTATAACAATGCACCCAGTCTAAACGTACAGGGGAACAAAGAGACTCATAATGCATCTTTACAATGAAAATATATTTCCAAATGAAGAAAATAGTAGTATAGATTACAGCTACATTGTGTTATGGTAGTAGATGGATGGGGGAGCAGAGTCAATTGGATGGTTTAATAAGGGACCGTAGCCATCAAGACACACAACATGGCAATGCTTTCTCCAAAGTATGTACGTTCTTGCATGCCATTCATATCCTGGAGCACATGACCAAGTTGGTTTTGCCAACCAAGTACCCAGAACAAGAAACTGACTGGTGCAACAAATGCCATGTCGGTATAGTCAGCGTAACATTGACCATTCAAATGATATCCGGCACGAACACCACAATCACCATCACCACAGACACCACGTTGTGCCAATTGACCGGCAAAGAATTGAGCTTGTGTCTCTAGCACACCTCGAATACGTTCGTCACGTGTGAGCATGTAATAATGACCCAAACGCCAAGGTACACCTATTTTGCATAAAAAGCACCCATGTGAGTAAACCTTGCATTATATTCCTTCCATAACGTCACTACATACGGCATGAATTCCAATTCCAATCACCATCATGGTCGCTTTCCAAGACTTCACCACGTGCTGGATAATATAACTTGCTGTTAGGATCCATCTTTAAGAAATCGGCAATAAGGCCAGTTTGGGGATTCATGCTAAGCTGGCCTTGAGTGGTATTGATGATGGCATTCATGACATTGGCCCATTCTTGTTGTCGTGCAGAATCTTCCTATAAGAGTGTCAGTATTGGCAAATCGAATCCAATCATGAAAGTATCTGATACAATACCTGATAAAATACGAGGAAACCACTCAAGATGAAATCACTAGGTCGTGTCAATAGATATGCATCATCTCCAGGATCCGCCCAATCACCGATCAGGGGCATATATGTCTCGTGGTTAATACAATGTTGCCACACTGCTGCTGCTAATTCAGTTGCCATAGCACGATAATCCAGTTCGCCTTGTGCACCACCTCGACCCCATACTTTGGCTGCAAGGAAGAGAGCAGTAGCAACATCCACATCGCCATCGGTTGCACAGTTCTGACCACCTTCATCACCAGGAACAAATTCGCCAGAACGAGTGGATTTTTGTTGCCATCTATACAATACGTTAAGGAAAAATTCATGGGTCTGGAAATGAGACATACTGCATTAATCCTTTGTGGTTACGCCAGCGTAAATAATAGCGACAGAGACCTGCAAGTTGTGTGGAACGTCAATTACTATGCCCGTTGCTCCGATTCCATTGCTAACTTTACCATCAAAGTCCATTTGATTGCGTTTGAGCACCGATACGAGCATACCATAACCTATGCCATTGTTGATAAATGATACTTTTCACAATGATCCATTACGTACCATGTGCTTCAGAACATGTCATTTCGGGTACATTTTCACTTGGTTCCTTGTAGTAAATATAAAGACCATCTTGATATGTGCGCAAATATCTATACTTGAGCGTTAATCAATAAGGAATCATGAGTGATAAAGTGAATGGTTTTACTCACTTTCCACGCCACGTTACATAAGTTTGCTCGAGAGTTTCCATGCCAAGAAAAATAAAAAATAGAAAGAGGGAAGAGAGACACGCGGAAAGTTTTGGCGTTGCTCAGGAGTGGAAAGTGCCTTTCGAGGAGCTTCCATAAATAGCGAGGCACTTATAATCTCCGTGCGTACAAGTTACATACATCATCACTGCGACACATCAAGTGCCGGGCCGCATATCCGTTGAAACTCCCTCTTTTTCGTGTGCTAAAGGTAATGAATGAATGGATCAATGAATGAATCCATAGATGAATCAATGGATGAATGGATGAATGGATGAATTTATCAATGGATGGATTAATATAGGAAGCTTACCATGGCCAAGTCCAAGAACCACACCAACCACAACCAAAGTAAGCAATGCGCATGACGACACCCTTGGACTTGCATTGCTAATTTCGACTCCCATTCGCGCCATCCCTTCAGACAGCAAGGCTCACCGTAACGGTATCAAGAAGCCCAGACAACACCGTTATCCTTCGCTCAAGGGTGTATGTATAAAATACAGCATAATATTCCAACAATATTTAACGAAATACTCATTCTTTATTAGGTGGACGCCAAGTTCCTTCGCAACCAGCGTTATGCCAAGAAGGGTACTCTCAAGGCTCTTGCTGCAAAGAAGAAGGCATAAGCAACTAGTATCACAATGGGCGATCAATAAATGTCTCATGACAAAGGGTCGTTAACACCACATATAATATTATTACTATTGAAGAAGAAAACAAAGGAAGAATAGGGATTGAGATCAGCGACCTAGCACTGATATATGCAAAGGTGATAGAATAAGAGTAAGAGTAGGTGTCCTATCAAAGGATAATGCCACCGCTGCATCAATACTTGATGTTCTATATTTCATCCAGCGCCTTGTCAGTTTACGAATTCAGCATCATGATCACTCTATGTACTTACATTTGCTTCGCAATGGTTCTTTACGGTTTCAAAAACCTTCAACATCTTGCGTCGAGCGCCTAATGCTGCCACGCCTTTGGCTTCCAAATCCTCATCTGTCAACTTGATAATATCTTGCCATTTCATTGGTTCAAAGATAGCATTGTACTTGTGCAAACGAAGTGAACGAAACCAACCAGGAACATCTGTATAGAAATACATTCTAGCTTAGTATCATCCATATTATGCATATAAATCCACCATTTACCTTCCAAGAGCTCCATGTTGACTGTTTCATTGGTTTTCTTATCTTTGGGATTACGATTAGCACCCGTGGATGTGGGTGATTTGCCAGTACGTCGTTGTCTGTTTCGATCAGAAATATTGGATGCATCGCTATGATCGCTTAAATAATCGTGATCATCATAACCAAGAGCATCTGCTGGATTCAGAAATTGACCATAATGTTTCTCCATACCAGGTGGAGCAAGGTGTCGACGACTAAAGGGTGCTGATGCCGATACGGATGGTACAGGTGAATGAGATCGACGTTGGTTATTGTTATTGTTGTTGTTGTTGCCATACATGGATAAAACGAGATTGGCTGAATCAAGAGCAGCAGATGGTGTCGTATCCTGCGAACCATTATGCTCATCCGTTTCTGGAACGGTGCCTGGTATATGTCGTCCGCCACGTAGGCGCTTCAAATCCGAATCCAAATGTCGCATTGATGATAAATCAGAGAATTGTACAGTGGATGGTACACCCCAGCCTGAATTGCGATATCCATTCGTGTTGTTATTGTTGCCATTACTACCGCTTGTATTGTTATTGTTGCTATTGCCAGTTGTCTTGTCATCATTGGGATCCAATGATGGTAATGCCCACATGGATACATCAGCCGATTTAGGTCGTTCAGTAGTAGGGCCCATACGACCAAGTAATGTGGATGATCGTTTTTGTTGTGGTGGTTGTGATGTAGTTGGTGGATTAAACCATGTACTGGCACTGCCAGAAGGAAACATTAATGATGTATCGCCTTCAATAACTGAACGTGGACGAGCTCGAGCACTAAATAAGCCGTGTGTTGATGATCGAGTTGAAGTGCGAGGAATAGGGGCCCGCCCAAAATCATCCATAATGTTATTGTTGAAATGTACATGATTATTGCTGCTACTACTGCCAACATTGGTAGTACCAATAGGACCAAGAAGCCTGTTGTATTCTTCATCACCCAATGCAAATGAATGTCGTTCTAATGCACCAGGACCTGCACCTGTCGCACGGCGACGGGATATATCACTTCCAGCACTAGGTGGTCGACGTGTGGTTTGCCCCATAAGTCGTTGATTCGCTTCCAATTCCATCTTTGCAACGGCTCCAGCCAATTGCGATTGCATATCTAATATACATTTTCATCTTAGTGTCTGGTTGATCGGATGGTCAATTAGTGTCTTACCTTGCTCAGGATTATTGGGTGTCAAAAAAGAATGAAGCGGATCACGTTTTATCAACTGCTGCAATTCGCTAATGAAGAACCGTATTTGAACAGGTGATGAATGTTGTAGCAATGTATACACAGTTGCTGTTCGTTCAGTCTCGGAAAGGAATCGGAACCATTGATCCACATGCTGCAACTCTTCTTTAAAGTTCTATAGTGATGATATGCGTTAGCTGCTATGATATATTATTCCTCTTTATGAATAAACACTGCCATACCTGATCTAGATTAACAGACATCATATCTTCCAAATGGCGTTCATAGTGTTGTAGATCTTCACGCCAATTGTTGAGCTTATCGGCTACAAGAAAAAGTAGCCACTGTTGAGTGCTGAAAGTGGAAATGAGCGTCAGGATGAGTTGCACGTACAGTCTGATGGAGCAAGGTTTCCTTGATTTAGTATTTCCGATCTCGGACGAGAGCCTTGCTGCATGAAATCAGATGGAAGCATGAAACAGTGGAAAAGAAAGCGGTGGTGAACGTGATTTGGCAGTGGGTGCTTGTCGCTCTATAAAGCTAGCTCAGCCGCTCCACTCAGCGGGAATGTTCAGCCCGATATATACAAGCGGATGATAGTAGAGCGCCAAGATGCTCGGTTAATTATGCAATGATGATGGTGTGAAGAATCTCATAGCTACAATCAATCATGCTATTATGATGATGATAAGAATGATCAATGCATTCTGTCAAATGTATCAAGAGTTGCACAAACAACATTTCACATGTTATATAAAAGGCAGTTTATTATTTAATACATTCATGACATTTTAGCTGCAGGTCGAACAGCCTTGTTTTCTTCTACGGGAAGGTTCAAAACAGCTCTCAATTCATCATCAATCTCATCCTTTCTATTCTTGTCATCGTCTCCCACATATATCGATAAACCAGCAGATGCCATAAGTACGGCTACGGTAATGGCTTGGGCATACATACGAGCTTGCACCAGCTTTTGTTGTGTCGTTAGATAGCGATTGGAAAAGCTGTAGCTAAGAGCTCCCACCATAGTCACTGCCCATGATCCCGCAATAATCGACCATCGATTATCGTTAAGGAAGCGTAAAGTGCGATCTTTTGTACTGAGAGTGCCTTCACGCGGTGATCTGCTTTCAATGTTGCGTATGACATCCTCATCAACATAACCCAGTTTGTGATTTTCAAACTTTTGTGCGACTCGATCAGCAGCAAATAAATATCCAGCACCAGCGGCTATTGTGATATTGTGCGTTATTAAGATAATCCTTTGTAAGCAATGGAGATGACTTACCAGATCCAGGTAGAATAGCTTGCATAGGCATGGTCAATGCACGAAAATGGGGTGATCGCCGATATGTAAGCGCTGCAGCTCCCAAGCCGATAACAAGACCAATGGCTCCACCTTTTAATCCATTCGTTCTTGTCAAGTGATCTAATTCTGCTCTATCTTCAGGTGTAAGGTATTTCTTGGACATGACTGAGGAAAATGGAAAGAAGTAAAGAGTAATGAAACGATGACAGGGATCTCGAGAAATTTCATCCGTTATCAACCCCTTGCAATAACATCCATTGGAAAAACCCACCACACCCAACAAAGTCGTTTTATGCAAAAGAACAAACGAGCTTATATTCTCGCTACTCTACTAATAAACAATGATATTGTGCATAATGTGAACGCACGCCATTGGTTATGCAAGTACACAATGGGAAGAGGGATACTAGGGGGGGCACACTTCCTACTCAATTATAGCATATAAAATCCCGCCATTGTTTCCAGCGATAGCCAATTAAGGTTTTTGTAATAAAGCACTAGTATGTGACAAAACTACACAGCGCATATATGTATGTAATTCTGTTAATATGCGATATGTAACGTATCACCAAGGTAGTTCTTCGTGATTGTACGAAAACACTTTGTATGATAATATCACACTCTGGTATAAGCTGTATATTAATGTGACATGTTTTTATATGTTATCAAGGACGAAGATTTAAAGAGAACCATTCTAAGTGCTACACTCGAATGGGCCGAACTTGTTCGGTCTGATAAAAGGACACATAAAGCATCCCAAGCCCACAGTGGCCGACCCATCCATAAGAGTGTATAACAACAACAAATACTCCCACCACCTCCCACTACTTGCAATACATGATTCCCAATCTACCTAAGGTCACCGATTAAAGTAATGCGTTGTGTGTGTGTGTGTGTGTGTGGATGGTGACATATGCAGCAATCCTGCATCGAATGGTGTGAGTAGAGTAAGGCGCTTGTTCCCTTGCCAACTGCATTCATCGAAAAGCTACATTGAAAGAGCGAGTGAACATGCACACAATTTGACGCTTAACAAATGCACATGTGCAATCAAGTCTCCTTCCTTCTGGCATATGTTTGCATTGCTTAACCCGCCTTTGCTCAATGTAAGTATGTTTTGTGTTTTGTCATGGGGTGTGATGTGCAAACAAACTTAACTGTATATCAGCATTAACCTGCTGAAAATGATGAGAAATGAAACAGTAACAGGATACTTTACGTGTAAGTATCCTTTTCTTTTTGCTAATCACCCCTTAATTTTTATGTAATCTTCTGCCAAAGTGTCATGTCGTCGTGTTGATGTTTGCCCAGGGCCTAGCCTTACTGCATGTATTAGACAAACAACAAATATGCCTTATATCCATCACCCGCATCATCTTTTTGTCAGGTACATTGCATGCATGTCATCAATGACTTGTTGATTCTTGCTAAAGCGCCTAGGAAATGAGATCATGCGATCTCTGATGCTACTGTTTCTCTCCGATTTCCATTCACCATTCTTGGCAATGGGTACATTTAATTCCTCCTCCACTCCATAATTGCTATAACAGTCATTGTGATATGTTTCATCATTGTATTGGTCTGTACGAATAACCTTAATTTCTATAATGACGTTGATTTTCTCGAACAAGACAATAATGCATGTGTGTGTGGGTGTGAAAGCGTGTGTTGGAATGATTGGGCATTGATTTGATGTGCATGGAATGTCACTGGCTAAGTAATCATGGAGGATTTCCTTGCGGCGTATTGACATTGAACCTTGCCAATGTGGAAGAAGGAGATGGGGTTGGTTGTACAGCATATGGTGTATGTATATATGTTGGCACGTCGTCTCATTAAATGCATCCTGCTCTGCATCACTGTAAATGCATATCTTTTTTAACCTGTTTAAAAGTACAGATCATTTGCATGTGGCGTTGATAGAATCTAAACTATCGGATACTCACGTAAGCTACTGTTACCATGACAATACTTTTGTAGTACTTGACGAATTACTAAGCATGCTTCCATGGTAGGATTTTGCGAGAACAATCCATAAAGCTGTTCGGTTACCGACGCCTAAAAGTGAGATTTTTTTCTTCACCACCACCGTAGCCACCTTTTTACACCAGCAGCAACACCACTTACACCATGGCTGATGTTGCATTAGCCGCTCAGGCTCTCATTCTCAATGAAAAACTCGACACGACAATGACAACGATCTCTGACATTGTTGCTTCCACTACCGATGACATTCTACAAGGCCAATATACCAAAGTGTTGCGCGAACGTAGTCCACTCTTCTCCAGCAACGATGACAATGAAGCACTGATATCTTCTGGCGATTTGACGAGTTGGATCCATGCGCGATTGTCGACTTTGGATATGAATAACAGCGAGACACGTTTCTTGATATTGGCAACGGGTATTGCAGCATTGAACGCGTTTGTGCAAACAAACTGGACTGGACCACTGTTAGATTGGAGTGTGAGCCAAGTGGTATTATCAAGTGAAGTGGCTGATAAGCAACTGGACGATCGCATCCATCAACATTGTCTTGGTGTGCTTTCAGTGGATAGTGAACCAGTTTATCATTTGACAGAACGCTTGGGTTTATTGTTGATCGCACGAGAATTACTATTGGCATTGAGAAAACAACACAATCAACCCGAAGTGGCATTATGGACCATGCGTGCCATATTCTTACAGCAGCAATTACTCGACAATCCAACAGGCACTTTACAATCCTTATTATTGGAGGAACTCGCCAAGGAAAGCAATACATTCGAACGTGATGCACTACGTATACGACAACAACTCGATGTTGCATTGATCGAAAGTTATTATGGTCTGGACAAGGAAGCTTGCAACATGATGCAACAAGCTCAAAAGACATCTGGTTTCCAATGGGAACTTACTGGTGCACTTGGTCGTCGCACCAAATTCCAGACATTTGATGTATCTCAATTGGTGTTACTTGCTGAGAGTAAGAACGATGACAATTCTGCTTTGAAACAAGATGACAAGAAACCGAATGATGATAACGAAGAAGAGGATCGAGTACGACCTGAAACTGTTGCTTTGGAAGATGATACATTATTGGATCAAGTTGCATTTACCAAGAATGAGAAGAACGAACGTGATCAAGCCAAGCGTCATGGCAACCTGCAAGTCATTGATCAATGCTTATTATTAGCATTTTGCTTGAATGTCAAGAATACAAACCCGGAACATGGTCTTACGAGTGAAGAGATGGCACCCTATGTCACACGTGTACTTGAGAATGCCAACAACTGGATGGTGCATACCATGGGTTTACTACTCAAGACACGATTGGAAGCACACAAGAGCCGTACTGTGGAGCGTTCCTTGTTGCAATTACAAGCTTTGGTGGATCAAATCAAGGTTGAAGATTCAAGTGTCGAGGAACGTCTTGGATACTTTTATGAATTATTGTTACCAAGCAAATGGGATATGGAACGTGAATTAGCTAAGCGATTTGTCTCTTTGGGTGTCATCAAGAGTGCATTGGAGATCTTTGAGCGTTTGGAAATGTGGGAAGAAGTCATTGCCTGCTATCAGATGCTTGAGGAACCACACAAGGCCAAGGACGTACTTTCTCGATTAATGAAGGATGATCCCAATTCTCCAAAGCTGTGGTGTATCCTTGGTGAAGTTGAGCGTAATCCAGATCATTGGCGTAAGGCATGGGATATTTCCAACAAGCGTTTTGCACGTGCAATGCGATCTTTGGGTGCATATCACTACAAGAGACAAGAATACAATGAAGCCATCGAGTGTTATCAACATGCTCTTGAGATCAATCCATTGTTTGAAGGATCATGGTACATTCTTGGCTGTGCTGCAATGCAAGTGGATTCCTGGGATGTAGCTGCACGTGCTTTCCAGCGTGTAGTATCACTTGATCATGAACAAGCTGAAGCATGGAACAACTTGTCGAGTATCTATGTACAAATGGATCGGAAAACGGATGCATTCTTGGCACTCAAGCAAGCGACCAAACTCAAGTTTGATAACTGGCGTATGTGGCAAAACTTGTTAGTGGTGGCTGTGGATGTTGGTCAATTCGCTGATGCTATTTGGGCTATGCAACGTGTTGTTGAATTGAGATGGGACAAAGTGCGTGAAGAAGCTGTTGACAAACAAGTATTGCACATGCTGGTGGATAACGTTGTCCAGAATTGGAAGGATCCATTTGATCGTGATGGTGCTCGTCTCGCACGCCATGTGCAACGTTTACTTGAAGATGTTATTCTCCCTCGCATTACTGGTTCACCCGAACTTTGGGGCATCACTGCAAAGTTTTATATTTGGCAACTGCGCTATGTTGATGCATTGGAAGCTTCACTCAAAGGATACCGCACTGTCATGCATGACGCTCGTATTGAAACTGATCAGCAAGTCTTTGATCGGGTTGCTCAAGTTGCCCTTGATACTGTTGACATGTATGAGACCCTTGGTGAAAAAGAACAAGATGGTGCTCCCGTATGTGCTGATTGGCGTTATCAATCCCGTCTCATTCTCAAGAGTATCATGGGCAAAGCCAGAGATGTCTTTGAAGATACTGTGATGTATGATCGACTCAAGGAGCGTCTCGAGGATCTCAAACGCACTTAATGACACCACTCAATGACAGCAAAAGTACATACATAGTTATATATAGAACAACCTTTTTTCATGTGTAAATAATGATGATGGAGATATGGAATGATGTTATATTACTGATGTCATGATGTGAATTGGGATGAGCAGGCAATGGGTGATAGGAGTTATGTGTGTGTGTGTGTATGTGTGTGTGTGTTTGTGTATGTGGAAGGTAAACAATAAGAAGCAATTGTGGAGGGTAAAAGTACAACATGGGGTGATAGGCATAATCCAAACACAAACATACGCACATGGTTAATTTTCTTACATCACTACACTATCGCGTTTGTTACTGAGCTTGTGAAAGGATACAGCCTTTTTGAGCTTTTTGGTCAAACTGCGTCTCTTAAGTGTCAACCTTGATGCTTGACGACGAAGACCTTTGTGTTCTTCAGCAGGTTCTTCAGGAGGTGGAGGTGGTGGTGGCAAATGATGTTGTTGCTGTTGTTGCTTATGTGCTTGGAACGATGTAGGTGTTGGTGGCATAGAAGTAGTTCCTCCAGATGAATTACTAGCCATTGACACAATATTATCCCCTTCAGTTTCCTCCTCCTGATCGTTATCGTAGTAAAAGTGATAGCTGCCCATCGTGCGACCTGCAGATGCACCAACGCCACTATCACCGTCGGTAGGAGACGATGTCACCACATCATCATTTGTGATGATTTCTGTAGATGTTGACTTTAGATTGCCGGTTTCATCGTTTACCTCCTGTTGCTTTGGATACTGAAATCCATTCGATTCCGCCATCCGATTACCATTCTCCTTCTCCTTATTTTTGTGGTCAGATGACAAACCATCATTGTTTGTGTTGGCTTTGCTCACGGTTGTCGTATCTTTAACAATGTCCGTGTCAAAAAAAATTACCATGGGCATCATGCAAGTGCAGAGTATACAACATACCTTTGTTTTTCGATGGAGGAATTTCCTCAGTAGATGACGATGATGGTTGCTGCGCTTCTGTTGCACCAGAATCTGTCGGTGATGGCAATAGTGGCGCGGCATCCGTAGCAGTATTAACAGTGGGAGTTTGTGGTGGTGATGGGAATGATTGAATTGCAGCTGTTGTGCTGGTATCAGTAGATATAGCCTTGGATGCATCCTTATTATTATCTTCGGATGGATGACGATCCCACACTTGCTGCAAGTAAATTAGTGACGATACACGAAGCATTCTTTTTTTTGAATATTAGAGAAAAAGAGAAAGAAAGCAATAAAATAGAGAAGCACAGCATTTGCTGTGCTTTAAATGGCCAAAGTCTTAAGGAGTTAAACAGTGAGAGATACGCAGCAAGCGTAAGCACCCGGGCTGACGGATAAAAACAATACAGTGGAATTATTTATTCACCATAATACTGCATATGTACTCGGGTACCTTTTCTCGTTTAGACTCTGAATAACGCCCCCACCTTCCATCACCTCCCACTCGCATTGCATAAGGGGGATTATGTTCTCAGTGTTGCTTCTGGCTGTCAATGCATGCTTGTTGTACAGCTGCATGTCAAATTGTCCCACTAACTTTCGAAGCACAAGGGCGAAACGTGTAACAGTGATGAAACAAATTAATTGAGAAAGAAGCATTTTGGTATTATCATGATGATGTGTGCTATAATAAATGGTGGTGGTAGTCATGGTGATCATTGTGTGTGGGCGTGCGTGTGTAAAATGTAATTTAGATTTCATACTATATTTACATATGTGAGTGTCATTGTTGTTTCGCTACCCTCCCGATCCCTATCACTCTCTCAGCTTCCCGATCCGATGCATGGATAACATACCTTCTTTGCAACCATTCCCTCTGGAGGCTTAGTTTCCACTTTCTTGGATCCCACTTCGGCCCAGTTGGTTGACAAGCAAGTACCATTGCTTTCTACAAAGCTCTTCATCATAGCTCGGCGAGTATCTTCATCGGCACCACTGTAAATTTGTTGGAATAGCGAATTGAGAGCAGCATCGCCTTCAGGCTTATCCTGATCTTTTTCAATTTCTTGCACAAGCTTGTTCCAATCCTTGGGCTTACGAGCACTGGATACACTGGTGGATGCCACTAGTAAAAGGTGGTTGGGTTAATATATAGATCACAAGCATCGGATCATGTATCATACGTACTAGTAGCTGGTAACTCATCCTCGCCTTCCAAAGTACCCCACTTGATTCCTTCCATCTTCTTCTTGAGCTTGATTTCAATCTTGGTAGACAAGACCTTGTAGCTGCATTCCTTAGGCAAGATTTCATGAGCCAATGGATCAAGTTCCAAAGAGAATGTGGAACCAGTAGGCATCTTGATTGATAATGACAACTAAAATAAAAGATATATTATGGTCATTATTCGCTATCTCATTGTCATTCCCCAATTCTCAACTTACCGAACGGTCAAAGAAATCGAGAGAAACATCATCTTGTTTGACCTTTTTGATGAAGACTTCGACAGTGACAAAGGTATCATTTTGGAACCATTCATGTCTATGTTTTCATTCATTAGTTCATTGTCTTACCCACAACGATCCTAATTTCTTACCTAGCACGAACATTCTGAGGAGTGGATGCAGCTGGTTCTTGAATTGCAGGAGTGGGTTCTTGTTGTTGTTGTTGCTGAGGTGGAGGTGGTGGAGGAAGAACATCTTGAACCTTTCGTAACCAAGTAGCCAAAGTACGTTCGTTTGGATTCAATTCCTTAGCAGATTCAAATGACTTTTGTGCTTCCGGATATTGCTTGAGATTGAACTGAATAATGCTAATCCATATGATGCATTAGATTCATGTGATTTCTCGAATCCATCAACTCATTATCACCTACCCTCGTTGCAAGTGAGCTCTTGCTAACAAACTACGTGTTCCCTTGGGTCCATTCAATATCTCCAACGCCTTATCAGCATCAGCAAGAGCTTTATCCAACTGGTTCAACTTTTGATACACAGTGCAGCTAAAAAACCATGGAATGAGCATACGCGTAATACCATAAGTGTTGCAGAACTTACCGTCGCATAAATGCTTCGGCATGAGTAGAATCAGCTTCAATCGTCTGCGAATACAAGCTGAGAGCTTCGTCATAATCGTCGTCAAAGTAGGCATCGTTGGCCTTGGAAAACAAATCGCTGGTGCTGCTCATTGCCAATTTCAAGAGGAAGAAAGAGAAGGTTCCAGATAGGTAGTGATCCGTGACCGTGTGCTTTTTATCGGTGGTCAAAGTGCGCAGCAGCGCTACTTGCAGCGCTATTTATGATTCACACGGCCATGTTCATTGTAGTCTCCAATTCATTGTAAAGAAAAGAAAGAACCATTTGAGATATATTTATCCTTTAGAAATAACAATACCTTTATAATAAAGAATCAATTTATAATCTATACTACAGATAATGATATTCCAGATACAAAAGAACAACATACATTAAATTTAATCATAGCATGGTACAGGAGGAAGCTGTTCCACTGCTAGACCGTATGATGGTGGTGCTTCTGTATCCTGATACGCTGGTGGATGGGGTCGTTCACCTTCCCAGTAGTGTTCTCTGCAAGTGATAATCAGTGGGCACTCTAGAGTGCACGAATACATTTTTTTGGACTGATCATGGTTTAAGCTTGAGTGGCTATTGCGACGTGTGATGGATGACAATGCACTAGCAGCTTCCTTGACAAGATCTTCTGATAAAGAACGTATCGACGATGATGATGATGATCGAATCAAAGAAGGTTTCTGAGGAGTCGAAGGTGGTGATGGTGGTGGTTCAGCTGATGAGGATAGTGTATGCGTGCAAGAAGAATCGAGATGGGGAGATGATGGTGTTGTTGATGATATGTGATCAATATTGTCCTGTTGTACCAAAATATTGACAACAAGTGCATGAGTAATCCTTATGAGCCGTGTGTTGATATCTGCATTGACGCGTGGGCAGATTCTGAAAACAGCGTTATACTCATGCTTGTGATTTGGATTATACTTTGGGTTATCTGATGGATAAAATGTACTCCATCCAAGTGGAAATAAATCATCTGTTTTTGAAACTGATTGACATGTGAGCGATTGTTGACCAGTGGTTTGAAAAAGGATGCGTTCTCGCAAAGCGCAAGTGACAGAGCGCACGACTTGTGTTCCAGGATGTGTGAGATCGATTGTAAGAGTGAGTGGAACAAGACCACCTTCACGATACACCATTGTAGGTGCATTCGCACTATATGTCAATTTGTCGGTATGTTCATCGCCACGAATGGTATCGTATACTGAGTGCTGCATAGCATCATTCAATAAACAACGCCGAATGCAGATATCTCGAGATACACGCACGAGTCGATGCATGACGGTGGATCGTCGTCGTCGATGTAACACAGCTTCCAAGCGATATAGAATGTAACCATGCTTGCCACGAAAAGATGCTGGTAATGTCGCAGGAAGCTCAAATTCAAAAGGGTGTACATATTCTCCAATATCAAAGTATTCACAGTCAATATTTTTGTACTTGTTGATCAATGATCGGCATTCAACGCCTTCTGGTGATGGTGCTGCCATACTGGTGGAGGATCGTACATTGATTTTGCAACGTCCTTCTAGTGATATGACAAGTTTGCGAGTATGAATAGGCCTATGCACATGTAATACACATATGCCCTTGAGCGTGCAGCCTTCTGATATATCATGACTATGGCCATGTACCACGCCTGTGAAAAGCGGATCAATTCTCAGCTCAACTGTAACATCGTTGGTGTCCTTGGGTATTTTGGCAAGGTTTGTCATGGTGATCAAAGAGGAAGAAAAAGGGAAGGATGTTTGTTTGGTGAAACTGAGTAAATGTGGATCAGCACATGTATAAATATACTGCTGCGTTATCACCCGAATACACCCAGCTGCATGGAATATCAAAGGAAAACTTTGCGAAACCCGACCATCGATTATGCAGATGATCCTCTTATATAATACGCATGGCGCCCATGTTACTGACGGGTGGCAAACAATCGCGTGCGGGGTCCTTTTGATATCTCCACCCACCTCGGTCAAATTCTGAACCCCTCCCCCTGTTATCAAACAACTTTTTTTTCTCTCGGCTTCCACTTGTTGACATGCATGGTATTATCCGTTGCTGCTTAGGTATTCACATGTCTCAACTGCAAATGTATGAAAATAATTCTCTACAATGCTCTTACCCATCGCATATGTTATGGATGCACCTTTCACTTTCGAGCTAGCAGCATCATTCTTAAACACTCCAAAGATGCTTGACATGCTTTTTTTTCTTCAGAATCATGAAATTTAAAAATAGATCGTGCTGGGGCATTTTTCTGCTTGATGACAGAGCTTAACGAGCTGCATTGTTATCCAACCATTGTTGTCAGGTCGGTGATCGAAAGAACCATGCAATGCAAGCTTCGCCTTTGTATTCAGACGTTTCACTGGCTTTCTTCATCTCCCTCCCCGAGAAATTTTCGATCAGCAATATTCCAATGACGTGTATCTATTTAAAAGATGTAACGATACATGAATGGTTGTTCTCGATTATATTTGTATTGTTCACATCATTGTTTCATATTCTTGGACAGCTTTTTGGTGTAAACATCACCACATACAAGGTGCGTAGCTCCGCCCCAACACAGCCATCAGTACCATGGCATGCATTGCTGGTCTGATGAAACGATATTAACTTTCTGGTATACATTTCCCTTATATACAATATCATGTTAACCGCTGTTCACCTATAGAATGAACCAGATGACTTGGCAGAATACAATCGTGTGTGCAACATAGCTAGAGGATATTACGGGATGAAATTAACAGCAGAATCCAACGATTGCAATATAACCAATGATTGCAATATTATATCCAAATGCAATACTTATCGTCAGATCATGTTATAAGATCCATAGTCATTGATTACAGCCAAATTACAAGCGAAGCCTGTACAATTGTCTTCACAATGAAAGCGTTCATTATTGAGAAACAAATATGCAGGAGACATTTTGCTTTCGCTTAGGCACAGCTGCTGCAGTATTGCTTGGATGTTCGCCATTGACATGAACACATGTATAATGTCGGATAGAAATAACCAAATCAATATTGCTATGATGCTTCCCACTAATACATGCGCCGAAGTGCATTATGCAGCACGAGTAGTAGCATTCACACATACCTATGCATATGCGTAGCAAATGCTGCATGTCGAAAAACATGAAAAGAGCACACACTTTAAAGTTTGCTTCGTGTATTTGGCGGGTATAACCGTCATATTCTTTCACTGATCTTGGTGATAAATATAAATGGACCGCGTAATCGATAGAATGTCCCCCTTTAAAAGGGGGAACTTGACCCCTTACAGGGCTGTTGACAGACAAACAATGCATGCCAGCTTCATCAGCATGGTACCAACCAAGGCCGTTGGTGCTAGGCATTCATATTATGTACTCGTCTTTGAAATATAAAGCTAGTAGTCAGAATCGTATAATGATGATGGGTGTTTGCTACATGGTTGGCGTAAATTATTGGTTATCGATGATCCGTAAACGCCCACATCATCACCATCTCTCCTATTTTGAGCAACAGCGATATAATGATGCTATGTATAAATTGCATATTGTCATCCGGCTGATATTTTGCCACAACTTTCAAGTGCTAAAGTTGTTACTTTACGCGCTCTTTGTTCTTGTCTCCTATAATCAGACACCTCCTTTTTCTTGTAAAAGGCGGTCATCCATTTCTCATTTTAGAACGTTCAACATCCTATTACAATAATAATCTGGTTATAATTAGCAGCTTACAACTCGCACAGCTTACAATGAATGAACCAACAAGTTGCGTTCACAATGCACACTGTTTGGACCATATCAGTATTAGCCAATCACAGCCTAGGTTGGATTGGTATAATGTTGACTGATCAGCATCATTAAGCTTTACAAATGGATATGCTACGTTAGGATCTAGCAGATATATGGTCCTTTATATACCGTTTGGCAAGGTAGTGGCGATGCAGCATTCTGGCTTCATCACTATGTGCAATTAGCAGTATGAGAAACAAATTGACAGCATGGCTACACAAATTGCCATGCGACTGCTAGTGCAACTCTTATCTAGTTTTTTCTGCCATATCTCTCGGTCGCTTAGCAGGTATCGGGTATTGCTGTTGCACAACAGGTTTGTTGCGTATACAAAAGGATATGGCATCTATGCCACTTTATATAAATTTTTGGGATACGCATATTGTTGCTTGATCCCCCACATTAAATATACATTACGGCTTTGTACCTACTTGTGCTCTTTTTCTCTTTTCTTTTTTCTTTGCTTTTTTTTTGATCGACTGATAAATCCACCTTACGCTTCATCCAATTGTTATGCTACCCAACGATGTTCCTTCCCCACCTTGTTCACCATCCAGACTGGTCCATGCCATGGAAAATCAAGAAGGCATCGTTGCAAAGCAGTGTTGGGATGACATCTGTGCAAATAACAATGATCACCTATTACACAGCCAACCACCGTTACCAATAACAGCAACCAACTTGGTTTCAGCTTCAAGAAGCACACCACGACAACTACATCGACAACGCAGCTTTGCTGGCTTGCGACCATTTCCTACTAGGACACCAAGTATGACACTGATTCGACACCGTAGCACAAGCTGCTTAAAGAAATCAGCATCAAATGTTCACTTGTTACCTCGTCTTGAAAAGGAAAATGCCAACTTGCCACCTCAAGTATGCACACATGTTCACATGCATAATGGGGATAACAACATTCATCTTGTCTTTATGCATGAAATAGCATTATGATAAATATTGACTTTTACACTTTGCAACTAGGACTCGATAAGTTTTATTCTAGCACAAATCGAAAAGCAGAACGTTATTCTCGATGAGGATCCAAAATCTGTGTGCATCCAATCAAATGAGCTCAAAGCACATTTGTCAACGATGCAGCATTTAGTAAACGACTCGAGCGAGGATAATATCGATTGGGAGTTTTGGACAGCATTAACCGATGATTTTGGAGCAGTAGCGACTAAGCTTCCACATCTCTTATCAGCCAAGCTCAAAGCAGGCATTCCAGATAAGCTTCGAGGTGTTATTTGGCAAGCCATGTCACAGGCATCAAGTTTGCATTTAGAGACTGTTTATGGTCAGCTTGTTGCTGAGCACACGCCATATGAAAGGGTGATCCAACGTGATCTTGCAAGGACATTTCCTACCATTGATATGTTCAAGCAAGAAGGTGGTGATGGTCAACAAGCCTTGGAACGTGTGCTTAAAGCATACAGCTTATATGATGCACATGTAGGCTATTGCCAAGGCTTAGCATTTCTCGTGGGTCCTTTGCTTATGAATGTAAGTGTAGCTTCAAGCACGCATGATTTAATATCTCACATAAGCATGATACTTTATGATAGATGCCAGAACAACAAGCATTTTGTGTATTTGTACGACTAATGGAAACATATGAAATGCGAACCATGTTTACACTCAACATGGAAGGACTCCAATTGCGATTGTATCAATTTTCTTCATTGCTGTCACAAATGCTACCCGAATTATCGGATCACCTTGCATATCATGGTGTGCATCCGCCCATGTATGCGTCACAATGGTTTTTGACACTCTTCGCATATGCATTTCCAATACCATTAGTGTTACGGATCTACGACATTGTTTTTGCTGAAGGTGCTGCTGAAACTATAATGCGTGTGGCTATTGCCATATTACAACGATCAGAGCATGTCATTATGCAGTTAACCGAGTTTGAGGATATCCTAGACCACGTTACCACCAAACTGCATCAAGGCAATGACGCCAGTCAGATGATCAATGATGCCATGCAACTCAGCGGTCAAATCACACGTGAAAAGATGGATCATCTTGCACAAGAGTATATGCGAGAACTTGAAAATGACAAGAAACAAGCTGATCAAGTGCTTGCTATCCGCTTTAACTTTTGGTCACGTTCATCTGGCAAGAAAAAGAACAATGCCATCAAGCAACGTACATCTTCTACATCCTCTGGTTCCTCTACTAGCAGCAACTGCACGTCACCAATTACACCACAACCAGCTCAGCAGGTGGATCAACAAGAGCATCTTGTGTCACCGGCATCAACAGTTCATGAAGATACAGCTGCATTACACCAACAAATTGAGGAACTTTTGTTGTCATTATCTCAAACCCAAACCGAACACTTGCAAGTCAAACAAGAGCTTGTGCAAGTGCGAATGGATAAGATGGATATCGAAGCTGAGCGAGATTTACTACGAATGACGGTGATGGATATGGAAGGGGATCCTCGCGTGGAACTTGCCAAGCTGAAAGCAGCACATTTTGAGTTACAGCAACAAAATGAAGAGTTGCTGCATGAAAAACAAATGACCAAAGAAGCACAGAATCAACTTGTTGAAAAGATTGTGGATATGGAAATAAGAATGAATGATATGAAACAAGAACACGAGGAAAAGACGCACGAGTATGAGCGGCGACTAGAACAAAGCATTTCTGATGAGCGATGTCGAGAATTGGAAAGGTTGCTAGCGGAAGCAAAATTGCAGATCGCCGAATTGGAAACGTTTGGACCCACTGCAACTCGCCACACCAAAAGCACCCATTCCCATAGTAAACGCAGAAGTTTAGACCCGGTGGCTCTAGCACAGCATAGAACAATGGCAACAACAACAACAGCTACTGGTGGTAACAAACGATCAAGTTTTTATGGTCGCTTATGGTCATCAGTTACTACTTCATCAAATACACCATCCCAAGACACACCACCCACAAGCCCAATATAAAAGAGACCAAAAAGCAAAAATCTCCATCATGCCCTTTTTATGACCTTTTTTTTAGTATGGATATCTTATGCAACATACATTCTTCTCTAAGCTTATTGTGCCATGAATGGCTATATCTATATTCTCCCCACCCCTTGATTTTCCTTATGACTGCCACGTATCAATGACTCAATAAACCTGCAACACATCAATGGACAATGTGCCACGTCTTTTGGTTTCTCAGACCTGTCAAAAAGGTGTACAAGTTTAAATGCCGCTATCCAATCATTGTACGCTACATGGCTGATGCTCCACGAATTTCGTGATTTATAAACTGAGACGGCGCGATATCAAGCACAACACATCTCCCTCTTTTCTTTTACACACACATACACATACACACATAATGCAGCGACAGCGTAAGGCCACATTAATGTTGGCCCTCTTTGCAGTCATGTGTGCCTTGTTTATGGGCATTCAAACAGCATCAGCAGCAGATGATAAAGAAGCATATGGAACTGGTAAGTAAAAAGGAAGGGAATGGTTTATATATATTATATGAACATGTCATTGATGAGGATTCAATTCTAGTTATTGGTATCGATTTGGGTACAACTTATTCTTGTGTTGGTGTACAAAAGAACGGACGCGTTGAAATTATCGCCAATGATCAAGGTCACCGTATCACTCCTTCGTATGTCGCCTTTACAGATGATGAGCGTTTGATTGGTGATGCCGCCAAGAATCAATATGCTGCCAACCCAGAACGTACTGTCTTTGATGCCAAGCGTTTGATTGGTCGTCGTTACAATGACAAGGATGTTCAAAGTGACATGAAGCATTTCCCCTTCCGATTGGTTAACAAGAGTGGTGCTCCCAACATCAAGGTGCAAGTCAAGGCTGACGACAAGACTTTCACCCCTGAAGAGATCTCTGGTATGGTCTTGCAAAAGATGAAGGAAACTGCTGAAGCCTATTTGGGCAAGACTGTTACCCATGCTGTTGTTACCGTTCCTGCTTACTTCAATGATGCTCAACGTCAAGCTACTAAGGATGCTGGTACTATTGCTGGTCTCAACATTTTGCGTATCATCAATGAGCCTACTGCTGCTGCCATTGCTTATGGTCTTGACAAGACTGGTGGTGAAAAGACTGTTCTCGTTTATGATTTGGGTGGTGGTACCTTTGATGTTTCTTTGCTCTCTATTGATGATGGCATCTTTGAAGTCTTGTCTACTGCTGGTGATACCCATCTTGGTGGTGAGGACTTTGATAGCCGTGTCATGGATCACTTTGTCAAGGTGTGGAAGAAGAAGCACAATGAGGATATTACCAAGGATTTGAAGACTATGGGCAAGCTCAAGCGTGAAGTTGAAAAGGCAAAGCGTGCTTTGTCCTCTCAAATGTCGGTTCGCATTGAAGTCGAGTCTTTCCACAAGGGCAAGGATTTCAGTGAAACTCTTACTCGTGCCAAGTTTGAAGAACTTAACAATGATCTCTTCCGCAAGACTCTCAAGCCTGTTGAACGTGTTCTTAAGGATGCTGGTGTTACCAAGGATCAAGTTGATGATATTGTTCTTGTTGGTGGTTCTACCCGTATTCCCAAGGTCCAGAAGCTTCTCGAAGATTACTTTAATGGAAAGAAGCCTTCCAAGGGTATCAATCCCGATGAAGCTGTTGCTTATGGTGCCGCTGTTCAAGGTGGTATTCTTTCTGGTGAAGAAGGTTCCGATAAGGTGCTTCTTTTGGATGTCAACCCATTGACTTTGGGTATCGAGGTATGTATGATAATTTGCCATCTTTTGCATTTTCTTGTTATTAATCACTTTCAATATAGACCAGTGGTGGTGTGTTCTCCAAGTTGATTCCTCGCAACACTGTCATCCCTACCAAGAAGAGTCAAATCTTCTCCACCGCTGCCGATAACCAACCCACTGTGCTTATTCAAGTCTATGAAGGTGAACGTGCAATGACCAAGGATAACAACCTTTTGGGTAAATTCGAGTTGACTGGCATTGCTCCTGCTCCTCGTGGTGTTCCTCAGATTGAAGTCACTTTCGAAGTTGATGCAAATGGTATCTTGAAGGTCGGTGCTGCTGATAAGGCTTCCGGCAAGATTGAATCCATCACCATCAACAACGACAAGGGTCGTCTTTCTCAAGATGAAATTGATCGCATGGTTCAGGAAGCTGAAGAGTTTGCTGAGGAGGATCGTCAAGTCCGTGAACGTACTGAATCCAAGAATCAACTCGAAAACTACATTTACACTTTGAAGAGCCAATTGAGCGATGACTCTGGTGCTTTCAGCAAGATTTCTGATGATGATCGTGATGCTATTGAGGATGCCATTCGTGAGAAGCTTGACTGGCTTGATGATAACCAATCTGGTGCCAAGGAAGACTTTGATGAACAACGTGAAGAGCTCGAGTCGATTGTCAACCCCATCACTTCAAAATTGTACGGTGCTGGTGGTGATAGTGGTAGCTCTGACAACTATTACGATGATGATGATTCATCGCATGAGCATGATGAATTGTAAAAGTTGATAATACATTTATAAATATATCTGATTTTTCACAAACTTAATTGCTACAAGTGGATTCTGATTGTGTTCGTATAATATTGAAGTAACATAATATAAGCAGATGCTGAGGAATAATCAAGGCGAGATGCAGTTTGGATTGATTTAATACCGAGTTTCATATGTTGCATATCGAACACGACTCCGCCATAACCATAAAGACAAGAGAACATTCAGGCACAATATTCATTCACGTGATTTTTTACTTTACACCGATCATGTGCACGTTGATATATTCAATGCTTTATACACTGTACTCCATCACATACAGTAATTTGCATTTGAGAATACAAAAGTTGGTGGGAACCAATCCAATTTCCACAGAAATTAATACGGAGAGAAGTAGCTTAGTAAGATCTTTGGATTGCCAATCCAACTTTTGACCATAATAATGCACACGTTGACCAATCAATAGAAGCCGTTATATCCCCGCCATAGGATCTGTGGTGGTGGTGCCAAAAGATTGAGTGGGTGAGCTCAGCTACTGTGGAAAGCTCAAAGTGTAGTGGGGTACCCTATGCCAAAGTTGTCACACCCTGACAATGGCATTTCTCTTTATAAGTGAATTGTGCTTATGGTAGCAGCAAATGATAGATGAATATAGAAAATACTGTGATAGCAAATAAATGTCATTGTTCGATGGGGGATATCATTACCATCTATTGATTTATGCTTGAACAATCGATCACACCTTGACCACCCAATTAATCAAGTCATGCAATATCCCCCTTATCTTTCTTTGTGAGCACAGTATTCATACGCACACAGCGTACATATAAAAGGATATGTTGTCGCGCAAAATCGTACTCCCACACATCTTTTTCCTCTACTATAATCCCTTGCTTGCTCGCTCATGTTTTGGTGTGTATCATGGTGAACATTCTCCCTGTGAATGAAAGCTGTCCTGTATATTGATTATGCTCATTTCTAGCTTGTCATCGTTATCCTACTCCCATTATTATTGTGGACAATACATATTGTGATACAATTTGATTCTTAGAATCAGGTAAAAAGCTATTGTCATATACGTTTAATGGATCAAATACTCATCACATGTCTATTTTCTTTCTTTCGACGTAGAAGAAAATTTGAATCAGCAGCAACATTTGAACCTTTTATTGTTATACTTGTCTACGCCGTGTAACATTACATATATGTTGGCTGTCAACTACAAAGTCATGGAAGGATTACCATCACTTCTTTCATAATAGGTAACTTCGATAATAGATTAATCTCGATGACCCATTTCTAAAAATGTGCACTGTATTTGTTATCATGCAGCATCAACTCAGTATATGATGAATAGGGTGCACTAGTCTACTTGATAGCTGACAAGGAAAGTTGAGTTGCTGGAGGATGTGTACTAAACTACCTATCAGATTTGGGACGCCCGATCTGGCAAAATTGGGACGCCCATAGTAATTCTCTAATTTTTTCCTATTAACAGTGGTGAAAGCGTGAATAACATCAGCTCAGATCTTAAAAGGGATTTACAAGAAAACGCAGCGTTTATTGGTTTTAAAATCGACTAATAGTTTATCTTGGATACCAAGGAAGAAGTGGATGTTGGTGCAGGAGTAGTTGTTAAGAATCCTGAACCACATAAGCTCTACCATGATCTTGGAAAGCTTTTACGCGAAGGAAAGGATGTTCTGGACAGCATCATCAATAGATGCCTGGACAATATCACAGCAAAAGCAGCAAGTGGCTGGATTGTTCAACTACGTGGTTTTCAAGGTCGAGCATCAACTGTGAAATTCGTGGATAATGGCTTGTATGCAGGTTTTTCGCAGTTCAAGTTTTCCCACAACAATCAGCAATCTGGCTTCATTATTGGATACATCCACAGCTCTTATGACGGCAATAGTAAGATTCTCTTGGAATTTATCTTATCGTGATAAGCTAACTTTGAGAGTTTTATAGACCAACATGGGGGGGGGGCAAAGCAAGGATGATTACTGATGCAATGGAAGAGCTGGACGATAGAAGATTATCTATGGGGAAGGTGTACAGCAGACCAGAGGTACCACGACCGGGACATTCACTTCGCAAGTCAATGCTGGGTACAAAGATCACATTCTGACCATGCTTTCCAAAAAAATGAACACATTTTCATGAATGTCGCAACAATGTTCAAGAAAGGGTAGCTCACGTCGTCGAGATGACAAATAACATGCTTACTCCAGCACAAATCATGGGACAAACAAGCTGTAACGATGGTACTCCACATTTCACATCCAAGGACATATACAACATAAGACAATATATGTCGCGTTCTACAATTGCCATTTTCCATTGGTAAGTTAATAATGCAGAGGGGATAAAGGATTTCTGACTTTGCACTTTATTTAGAATGACAACATCTACGCCGAGAGATTGGTATAGCTTATGACAACATTCAAACATTACTTTTTAAACACAATATAGATCTCTGAAAATGTACCATCCCCTGAGCCATCTCCCAAATTTTGTACTTTCAAATGCAAATCACTGTACATAGATTGTCAAATCATTCATAAATATAACACCAGAAGCAGAAAGCTTTAGCTCCACTATTTATCTTGGTGCGTTTCAAAAGCTATCAATGAGACATATAATGGTTCATGCATCTTCACATAAACAAATGGTATACCACATAATACCCATTACACAGAACCATTCTTGTAACAAATGAGTACTTGAATGAACAATATGCGGAAATAGTCCCAAAATGCAAAGATGCACTGCAGATGATTGTTTGTTACAGTTAAGGCAAGAGAATGGTGGAGAGTGAGAACACAATCCATGTCAAGCGTTCGTGTTACTCGAGAATCAAGCCTTAGATTATTATCTCTTACCTTATTAGTTTCGTTTACCGTGGAGAGTACAAACCGATCAGGCTGACGCACCCAATAATGGTAAAAATATGGTTAGGTACTATGCGTGTATACTGGTTGGTCATTGATGGGTGCTTTGGGTCGCGACATGGTCCGAGCCCAATAAAGTTTCTTCATTGTTACACTGTCATTAACGAGAAGTTATGTACATATACAAAAGTTGGAGAACAAGGCAACCATCGGATTATTTTTGGCCGGATGCGATCGATCACAAACATGACCCATCTATGGACATTGCCCCATGCAGCAACTCGCCAATTAAGAGTGTGTAACCTGATATCCAATTTCTGGGAGTCTTTGTGATTCAGGGACCCTTGGTATGTGTGATGGTGGGTACGACACAGCACATACACATTGTGTATCCTTCTATCGATTCTTCTACTCTACTCATGCAACTATAACTTGTATTGCATTGACACTTATACCGGTTGAAAGCTGCTGTATAATTGCTTGATCCTTGCCTACTATCCGTAAACAGCATTCATTGGTCAAATTACAGACTTGATTGAAAGATGTGCCATCATTCCGGAAACGTGGTTGACTCGCTACCAAGACACTAACTTTATACGCCAATTGATATACCAATGCTCAATCAGCAAGCTGGTTGTGTAAATAGAACGATATCGATCTCGGAAGTATTTCCCGTGGTGTATCATGTTCACGCATAATCTATATACAGTGTGAATGAGGGTGCATGCCAAAACGAGCCACTTGGCGCTAAAACATGAATGGCCCGTGACCCTTCGTTACTGCAAAACTTTTATTTTCCATGTCACAAACAAAAAGAACGGGATCAAGAAGCATATAGAGAATACGAGGATCGGGTGCCATTCATGTATCGCATAGGATCTATGGACTTACTAGGAAGGTGTAAACAGATTAAGCTTCATGGTATCGAACACATGCTCAAGGTGCACAGAGAGACTTGTAAAAGAGAGGATATCAAGAACATGGTTTTGCATAAGATGTCACCCAATGGGTTGTTTACTGTTTTTGGCACACGTGAGCTAGGTGTAATGTTGTTGGGTAGCACAAAAGGAGGCTGGCTAGAGCAAAGAAAACTTTGCTGCCATTGTGCCGGTTGAGCATCATCACAACCAACAATGATGGCAACAAAGGAATGAATAAAAAGGAGCATATTTTCTTTGTTGAGCATATATGTAAGTCTATGATTCGAAAGCGGGATTGGAAGAATAACTTGTTTATGCATGATAGTTATTATGATCGACCACCCAACGCAAAGCACAGTAAAGAAGGGGAAAAAGGGGCCAATAAGCAATAGCCTACAAATCCACAGCATTGGTTCTTGTAGATGTTCCGCTTCACGTTACTGAGTAGTTACATCTCAGGATGTTTCAACTGGATTTGACCATGTTTCTCAATCATACATGTTCACTTGTGTGGATATCCAGGCACAAGGTACGAAATGCATAGTGTACGCAAAATGCTGTTTCGCTTTGTTTCGGATCTCACGGCTTGTTTTCGGAGCTGCGGTTGTGTCCCACCGATATTTACTTTTTGCTTTTTGGATACACACCGACATTGGACTGTGGCACGTTTAACGGAATCCGGAAAAGGTGCAACGTGGCTGTAAGTGACCAAACAAACCAATGACGTAAAGCGGGTTTTCATCCTTCACCCGACAAGAGAACATTCCCTGAAGAACCAGCAATGCAGTACAAACATAGTAATTCTCAATTCGGTTTATCCATCACCACATGTAGCTCGAAGAAATTATATGTGAATTAGAATAAAGAGTTTTAATAAGAAAATTGGATGCTGGATGCTTTCTAGTGATTTTTTTTTACATATGATGACACAAAAGTAGTAGTATTATGTAGAGGGTAAATGTGTTTGTGGAGAGAATTACATAAAGAGAGAAGATGAGCATAATATTGTACATATGAGATGATGTTGGCCGGCCTGCCATGGTAAATGAAGTTGAGCTTGTTGAACGCTCGTCTATGGTTGATGAAAGTCGATTTGATGGATAGATGTAATAGATGGGTTATCACGGCGTTTGTTCATGTTGTCGTTATCGTCGTCATTCGTTTTCGTGCATGGATGTATTCCTGTCATCATTGACACGTAGTATGGTAGAGGACGTTCACGCGATTCAGCGCGTTAACAAGCAGAATTAGGCTTCTTTGGGCACATCCTATATGACAATCATATATTAGGAACACAATGCTTTATACGCGTGAAGTATATTATGAATACTTACATGGAGTAATGACCCTTTTGGCCGCAATGGATGCATCTTCCGTCAGACATGATTGTTTACTTAGGGATATAGCGTATGCAAAAGCGTAAGATGAGGTGGCAATTAAAAAGTAGTGAATGAATGAGGATATCTAGGATTGCAATTTGGGTCATTATATATACTCTGAGAGAGAGGCTTAGTGGCAAGTGAAAGAAGAATGACCAACCCTTAGGAATAAACGCCGCCGATCCCACACGTGGCGATATTGTCATACACTCATTTCATTCGTGCCCCGGCTTTATTAGGGCGGCCCTTTTGTACAACATATCATGTCCACTTGCATTTGGCCAATCTAATCAACCACATTACTTCCAAACACCGACCAATGGCGGGCAAACGACACGTGGCATTTCCAATCCTCTGCTTCAAATATGATATCATTCGTAGCAAAATGAGCACAAGCAGCCATGCTTCTGAATCAGCTGCTTCACTCATGGTGCAGTAGTACATTATATTCGTTCCATCCCATTATATTCTCTCCGTTGTTGAGTTCATTTTTTCATTTCTTCTTGTCATCATGTTTTGACTTGTTTATTAGCAATATCGAATTATCACTTATTCATCAAGTTTAGGCGGACCAATGAATGCTGCTATGAATAGACACTATGCAATCCCGCCAAATTTGAGTCATGTATGGTATTTATCATGGTGGCTGGTAAATTTGATTGTCTGTAAATTAGAGTCTGGTGTCCGCTCGTTGCTGTGTTTACTCTACATCATCATCCCCCTTATTATCGCTTTGATACTCACGCCACACAAGGCAATGATTCACTAATATACGATTAATGATTCCTTACACATTCCAGAAAAATGTTCACAATGAAGAGTACCTTGATGTCAATGATCAGTTTCTACAAAGTCGGCCCAACAATTCGGAAGCTCGGCTCTCTGCGCCAATTTATGGTAGATTCGCCGATTTTTTTTTTCGCTGCCACTCCATATGTAGCTTCTCACACCGAACTTCGGAAGCATGTTAAATGTTATCCGGTTACTATGCGTACTTGGTTTTCCCATGCAGGTCCGAAAATAAGCATCTGGTGATGCCATGGTGTGTATCCCGTTTAAAAAGTTTCCAGGAAAAGCAACTCATCGAAGCAACACGAGATGTAGCACGAGTACTTTGCTATGTCTCCATGTGTCATAATACACACATTGGCAGCTACTTTTATTTCTGAAAGAGAAACAGGTTCTAGAGAATTCGCTGTCGGGATGATATTGTCCCAATGTGAAAATAATTGCATCTCGGAATATCGGATAATCATCCACTGCATTGTTACAGGTTACTGTGGTCGATAGGATCCAGTGAACTGGGTTCTTAGGATAATAAGAAGCATCATCATCTATCGTCATTATGTATCACAGTTGGGATCCCGTCAACCATCACTAGCAAGCATAATCCATAATCATTTTCAACATTGCATATGCTGTGTTTATAACAATAAAAAAAACTTTGTGTTGCAGTATAGAGCGTTATATATCAACAGCAGTAACTCATGGGTGAGGAGGGTGCTGGGGAGGAGGAGAACTAAGACCAAAGAGACCACCGGATATACGCTTGGCTGCAGTTTTCGGAAGGCTACCCGATGTAGAGCTGGTGGATTCTAGAAAGAATAGAAACGTCATATCAGCCTTGGCGCCAAGGAATCCAACTTTTTTTTTACTTTACCAGAGCGTGATCGAGATACTGAATGACTATCGGGAATGGCTTGTGGACCCACAGTGCTATGATCGTGGTGATTTGTTGAAGTAGCAGTAGATGTTGATGAGCTATTATCAAGTTGCAAAGGTGGGATAGCATTCAAATTCATGTTGTTTTTATCCACTGATCGTTGAGATGATATCGATGCTGATCTTCGACCCTGAGATGGATATAGGTAAGTTTCTATCATATTCTTCAAGCCCCTTTTTTCCCACCCCTTGTCAAGAACATCTTACTCGGACTTGCCTACTGGGCGATGGAGGCACAGAGCGGAATACAGCTGGTATACTATGCCACAATAAGACAAAGTCAATAAGGGTGATTGTGATTCTTCAATTATACAACTTACCCCTCATCCATTACAAGATCATCAACAGCCAAATCTTGTTGTTTGCGAAGTTGAACAAGTTCACTCTTATGCTTGTTACATTGTTGTACCTTGTTCATATCTGGCATATATAGTATCCATATGAGTAAACAATAAGCATACGGATCACATCTTTTCGTGGCACATACATTCTTTCTCCATTTCCGCCGTTTTACTTTTCAATGCCGCATTCTCGGCCCGTAGCACTTCGATCAAACCAGCTGGTGCTACATCCGAAGGTGATCCAGTCGGATGCCATTTCTTTGCACTAGATGATCATTTATCGGTGAGTAATTCTATGCAATGCCCAAATATACAAGCTATTATACCTCAATGAAGGAGAAGCTGTTGCTGCTGGACTAACAGGAGCATCTTGTATGCTACGCAATGAAGGAGACTTGATGGGTTGTTGTGCACGAAGGGAATCGAGTTGTTTCTGAAGTTTGTTGACAATGTATTCTTGTTCTTGTTCAAGAGCATTCTCGAGATCCACCTTTTCCTTTTGAAGCTGTTTTAAGAAAAAAAGGGGTGATGATGAGTACCAAATTGTTCTTGTTCCGCGGATATAAACGTTACCTGGTTGAGACGCTTCTGCAATGTATTTGTCAAGTATTCCTCTTCTTGTTCCACCTGCATTAATAGTTCGCCCTTCTCCTTTTTGAGACCAGATATACGTTTCAAGAGCTTGTTTGAAATATATTCTTCTTCTTGTTCTGCAAGAGCAGTCTACAGAAATTGACTATTAGAAAAAGATCGTACCATTAATATCATCACTCATACCATATCAACTGTCATTTGGCGTAACATTTGATTATCATGGCGAAGAATATTGACATGGCCTTGTTCCATTTCCAAATCAAATTCGAGCTTCTTGATTCGAGCTTCTTGCTGAAGACATGTCTCGTGCAGTTTCTTGACTTGGGTCTTGAGCTCATTCATATCTTGTATCTCCAACAATGCATCCAATTTAGTGATCTTATTACTAAATAATACAAGTGTCAACCCTTTGGAAATGATCATGCTTATAATAAAACTTACGGTGCACCAGATTGTAGTTGTTCCAGGGCTGCTTGGAACGCTTTTGCACGCGATTCCAGGTCGGCTTCCATATCAGCCTTGTCTTTGCGTGCCTAGTTCCAGTGTTAGATACTTGAACAATGAAATAAAAGACGAAGAAATACTTACTCTGTCAAGTTGCTTTCGAAGTGATTCTGTCAACTTTTGTTCACCTTGGTGGAGTTCCTTCCACGTACGCACGTTCTAAAAACGAACAATGATCAGTTGTTAAGTTTGGATGTTGTGCGCTTGATGCACACTAAAGGTTGTTTCTTCTTTAGTGTAGTATACTTACCGATGATTCACGACCATCCGTTGTTTCTTGATTGTCCAAATGAGCTGCGTCTGCCATGGAAAAGTGATGAGTGAAAGGATAAAGGTTGTCAGACGACTAAAAATGAAGGATTGGTTGTGCTGAGTTGAAGATTGCATGCATGATGTGGAAGGCTCATGTCCAAGCGTTAGGTTTATCCTCCCACTCTATAGCTATTACATCATCCATTATTAACTCCTCATTCAATCCTCTCAAAAATAAATACAATCATCATGGTATTAACATTCTTATATTTATCAATTATAAGATTATGCATAGTATGGATATGAGCACTACCAAATATGCTACATTAATTGATGCTGCCAGTGGTCGAAGTGTAAGTTTATCAGGAAGCACTGTCAATCTCTTTGGTTTCCATCGAGAATACTATGATAAGATGATATGAGTAAAATATTCAATTGAATATATACAAATAAACTTACGTGCTTGTTCAACCACCTATCAGCTGGTACGATCCAGCGTACCATCAGCCTTAATTCATAAGATCGTACCACTTCATCAGCACGTGGACCCAACGCTGGTATATTTCTGTGAGCACAATGCATCTTTCCTTCTAATATCATTTTTCGTTCTTGCTCTGACAGAAAGCCATTATGAGAAGTGAGACCAGCTACTTGAACCGGATCCTTGCGCACTGATATTGAAGGCTTAGTAGGTTTTTGTAATGTTGGAAATATGGAACGAGTTCCTTCTTGACCAGATAGAGATCGAGTTTTCCCTTGAGATTGGGAAAGCTAATAGTCATTATGTTAGTATGTATGGCTGCATGAATTCCAAGTTAATATTTGTGTTACCGAAAAGCAATTGGCAAAAGCATTAGCAGTCTTTTGTAACTCGGCTGCCTGTTGCTTGGTTTTTTGTTGTGCAGGTGTTGGACGAACATGAACAACAGCAGTTGCTGCTGCCCATGGTAATTGCCCTTCTTGTCGTGATAGAATGGCATCTTGGATCGCACCCAATGTTTTGGTCAATGGCTCAGCTCGTGATCTTGCTTCTTTTATATACAAGTGAGGAGGTGCCCATGTGCCACCACCAAGTTGAACGAGATCATCACGCGTTTTCTTCAAACAATTCCACATTGCATCTTTTTGATCGCCAAAGTATTTATTGGCCAATGTATCCCCAGCATCATTGTTGTTTTCGGATGGTATTGCACTGACATGGCTTCGCTGTTTATGAATGTTCACAAGAGCTTGTTCAGAGAGCGCCAAAAACTGAGTCAATTCTTGTGCTTTCAGTACATTGATCAATCGACATATGATTCTCAATTGACCGCCAATCTTTGTATCGTCGTTTTGAGATTGTTGTTGCACAGGGGCTGGTATTGCTGTAGTGGTGTGTGGATGATTGAATGGCATGGGATGAATGGACATGGCTGGTCTAGTTGCTGGTGGTGGTGGTGCTTCGGGAAAGGTAAATGTTGATGTACGTTGCAAAAAGATCTCCACCAAAGGAATATAAAACAGAAGGTTATCCAAGATAATTAGACGCCATCCTTCGGCTATAGGTCGATAAGTTTCATTCTCAAAACTACGAGGTGTAGTGCCAAGTCGCCAAGGAGCTGCCCATATAGACCATAATGAGATCACTTGAAGATATCCATCATCTTTAGACCAATTGAGTGCCAATCGAGATATAAGCATATAAATCTCATTCTTTGCAACATCGTAGACTGCTTTATATGATGATTCATGCTGTTGTCGTCTAAGATCGCCACTGACAAGAAACGTAATGAATCGTGTGATGCAATGCATATATTCTGCACTCAGTTTTTGTCCAAATGAGATCCATGGTGTTCTCAACCATAATTCGATACAAGCGTCAAGGAGAAACGTTCCAATGTTGGGTAGAAAATCTTGTTGTCCTGATCCACGTGTAACACAAGGTATAAAGTGTCGTAAATATAGATCGATAATATCACTATAAGCACCAGTGACAATACTTCGTACACGAATGGGTTCTTGTTGAGTGATTGGTTGTTGTGGATGCATACGATTGACAATAGAATGAGATTGAGTGACTGGAGTAGGTCGTGGAGGAGATGGCATTAATGGGACCCATGTTGCAACACTGGTGATATAAAAAAGATAAAACTGTATAGTGGTGAATCGGATCTGATATTCTCCTGAAGATGATCGTGGAAAGATGGTGGATTGTCGAGTAGCAGCAGTTCGTATATCAGTTGTATTGGTGGAAGATGTACGTTTTTCCATATATGTGCAATTGGTGTAAAGACGAGGAAGGTATTGAATGGCACCAGCAGCTAATGCTTTTCGTACATCATCCTATTGCAAGTATGTAAGTTGATGCTTATAATAATATTGGATAGTAACACACACACACGCACTCACCGGCAGGCTCTCAGTTGCTACATCGTATGAATATTCAGGGAACTTGCTTAAATAAACTAGACCTTGTACGAAGGGGCCATCTGGTTTCAACACCTGTACAATGGATGCATCATGCTCAGTTGGTATTTCAGTTTGTGCCCATCCTCTATATAACTTTATCGTGAGACTTAATTCAATCATACGAACACACACACGCACACCACGTTACCTTGTTGCCGGTGCACCAAAGATCTGTGTCAGGATCGCGGGCAGCGCCGAATGCAACGTTTTCGCATGGTCGATCGAGAGGGATCCAGGTGACAAGAAGAGGTCGTTACTATAGTCGTTTAAGAGCTTACAGGCACTTGGGACTGATCTTGTCTTGAACTCCTTTACAAGATCCATCGTATCGGTTGATGAGTCAGTTATCGCGCTACACACGAGCTTCCCGTGGCAACGGGGTACGAGGAGAAGTAGAAGTGAATTAGAAATCCCGCATTGTCGCTCGATCAACACACCGTTTGTAGCTATCTTTATTTCATGTACACCTAGTGATTATCCAATATACACTATGCACTGTAATATTAAAGTTAATGTAGTCTCTATGAATGTTTATTGTGAAGCAATAATTGCCTGTTGAATGGTAGTGAGTCATTGTTTCACTAAAATAGCAACACCAATGTGATGATGAATCAAATACAGTCAACATAATAACATCCGTATCTTCGTGCTAACATTCTCGTATTCCTTAAATCATCTATGTGCACTATTTTCAACGCGAACTCTACAAATTTATCTCAATCAATTGAATAATACAAGTGCAAAACTGTGATCAAACTTCATTTCAAGTGAAGTTGTAAATTATGTTCATATGCTCTTTCATATCAAAATATGCACAGTATTAAGTGGGAGAGTAATCGTGTGTGCAAGTGTAAGGTCTTGTTACGTGTGTGATCCAATCAAGTACCACTTTAACAGAACGAATCAACTATATCCGTAAAACTCTCAATTCATTTCATTGTTGGGGAGGGAAATGAATGCGGATGATCAATCAAACATTGCGAACCTGATGATCTCTGTGTTCTTTGTTAAAGCTAAGGGTTTATTAGAGAACAAGTAGTACTATCATATCTAAAACACCGATTGTTCATTGTGTAATAATAAATATCGCTTTGCGTACAATGACCACCTTCATTACAGTAATAGCTGTGTTGACAATCATAGTATCATTGATAGAACAAAGAGAATCAATGGCTGCAGAAAGCACATCTATTGCCAAATTATAAAGACTAATAAACATACTATCTTTCTTGAACTATCATCAGCTCTGAGTGGTGGATCGCTTTCATTGTTTATATGCGTCAAGACAATCGCTTTATAGAAAGTCATTCAGGCATTGATATTCTCATATTAAATATATGATACCGACATTTTATTCAATGGTACCTTGAAGGAAAGTAAGGATCTGTGAAGCGTGGTGGCATTTAAAAACGAAATCCCGACATCTAACTACTTTTTTCGCTTGTATCAACTCGAAACTTGAATGTCACCTTTTCGATGAGCGATCCCGACCAACATTATACCGATCCAGAAGAGATTCGCAAGGCATTGCGTTTGCGTGATGCTGGCGTGTTACCTCCAGGTAACCACTCTTGTTTTTTAACCGAATATTATATGTGGCAAGCATTAACAGGATCTCCATGGGTAGCACTTAACACGCTCAGAGATCAACTACAAGAAGCGACCAAGATTCGTGTGGATCCCATGGAAAAACAAACACGACCACTCGTCGAATATGTGCAACAATGTCAAGACGCCAGTGATCTACTCGATTTATGGGATTATCAAGCGAATGTAAGTAGTTGATATAGCATTTACTGGATGAAGCTAAACGCGACTTGTAGAAAAACTTGCAAAACCTCGAATGCTTAGTACCAGAAGTGATTGCACTATTCATGAAACTTTGTACAACACCCATCATTCGTCCCTTTGGTTTAGAACTGGCGCAAACTATATCCTTTTTTGTTGTCAATCACTTATATATCTAGTGGTCTCCAATTCACGTGATCCATTCATATCCTTAACTCAACGGTCATTACATCATAGACACACGAATGAAGTATATTACTCGCGGTTTGGCATCGGGTGGCATTCCTCTCGTCATGGCTACCTTTAAACTCTTGGAAGCCATGTGCTCTTTAGGGCAATCAGCAGCTAGCGCTTTATTCCACAACTTCAACTTTCAATCAGAGGTAATTAGGGCATGTGTGCAAATGATATAGTGCGAATGCTCATGGTTAGGAATATAGGGCTTTCTCAGATCTGCTCGTTATCGGCAAAAGAACAAGACCAAGAATCCAAAACGATATCTCTATGGTATTGATCAACAATTGTATGCTTATCTTATGATCTTCTAATCACATTGTATTTAGATCTTCGAACTCAATATGTGCGATTCGTGCTTGCTTTCTTCATTCATGCGGATGCTGGTATCAAACGACAGATCTTGAGCATCAAAAACTTCGTTCATGCAGTATTCAATTCGATCGATGAAGATGCTTATCCGGTAATTATACATGGATGGAGTGTGTTCACTAATATCGTACTAACATTGTTGTACTTAGCTTATTCAAGAAATCTTCTCAACAGTCAAGCAACATCTGATTGACGATACACATGTGCCGCGTTATAATAAGACCTTCTTTTTCTCGCATCAGATTCTTGAAAAGGTATTCATTAGGAGACTGTAAGGAATTTGAGATTTGAGATTTACGTTTTGATTTTATATCATAGATTGCCAAGCTTTATAATCGACGAGAACCTGAAATAATTGGAGAAGATGAAACGGGAATACCAGCAGATTTAGCGCATGAGTTTCTATTATCCATTTGTACTGTTCCTGGTGAAGGCATCTGTTACAAGGATTACGGATGGTATCCAGTGGCATCTGCGACAGAGACACAAGGCACCCAAAGTTCCTCAACCAAGATACGCAACAAGACTTTATCTCGTTTTATCGCATTGCTGAAACCTGCAGATGATATTCGTCAACAACAACTTCTCCTAAAGATCTTATCAGCATGTCCAGAATTGGTATCAGGGTAAGTAATAAAAGCTTTCGTTAGAAAGGTTAATACAAATTGCTAATGTCTATGAAAATCTTATAGATACTTCCAAAGCATTGCAACATCCATTGAACCTCGACTAAGCAGTAAATGGCTTGCTAGAATGACACTGGTCCAAAAAGTGATTCGGTTCCCTGTACCATCTCTCTACTATGGCGACAGCGATGTATACCCTGCAACACCACCATCTGTTAACACAATTCTCGACAATATACTTCCAAACACCTTTGGACGCGTGGTGTCAACACGAGGTTTGAAGAATGCAAGTCCTTTGGTCAGTTATGCGACAATTCTTCTTCTCACTGCAAGCTTTCTCAAGTATGATGATGTTGCGCGTGCTATTGAAAAAGTCATTTCAATATCCAAGGTGGAAGGAATCAGTAAATGGCACGAGTGTCTCTCACAATTACGCGATGGATTCCGCAAACGCCTTCCTGATGTATTGACAGTGGTCTCTGTATATCAATCCACCCACACCAGAACTGAGATTGGAGCTGATGAAGCAGAGATGAAAGCACAACAAGAGATGATACAGGATAGTACACTACGTTTATTACGCTTTTATCAGCAATATCTCCCAGAAGCCATGATGGAAGCCATGGTGGATCCAGCCAGTTTCATTCCCACCGATATCTTGACTATGCGTCCTGAATCTCTTGTCAACTTGCTTGATATGCTATCAAATGTGCCTGATCTTCGGTGGACAAACAAAGCTGGTACGTTGAAATAATTATTACTCTGATGTGAGCATACTAATCGTTGATAATATAGCGAAAACATCCCTGTCACATATCACAACGCTTCTCGCCCTGTATCTTCAATCACCTCACAAGCATATTCAGCAGCTTACCATCAAATTGATCAACCAAACACTCGCAGATTCATTCATGTTTCGACATGATCCCACTGAAGTACGCATGTGGATTGAAGCTTTACCTCGAAACCACGTGGATGGGACAACGCTCACAGATCAGCAAACAACTATTTTACGATTCTTGGATGAATGTATTGATCGTTTCAATGGTGCACAATATCGCTACATGGATCAGCTATCGCAATTGATGGAACGAGCCGCATCCAAGCACAATGATCAATCCCTCTTGATGCAAACACTTGTCCAAGCTGCTGACGCACAATCGTATCCATTCAGTGCACTCTTGTTGACGGTTCTTCAACACATGCAAACTTTCAAAGGAAACAAAAAGATTATCATGGCGTATGTCACTTCACTTGTTATCCAATTGATTGCCAAGCAAAAGGTTCCAATTTATTTACAGCAAGTGTGCGATATGCTTTATCAACAGTGCAGCGATCAAGCATCCAATGTATCTCCTTGTTCTGTTACCGTATGGGATTCTTTCAACATGGTGCAACAAGCATACGCCTGCTTGTCGGTTGCATTGACATCTTCTTCATCGGATGATGGGGATTCATTTGATCAAGCCCTGGTACAAAATATTCTCTCAGGTATATGTTTTCTAATCCACTACAATAATATAGCTTACATTTTCTCTTTCCTAGGCAATGACGACTTGATCGATCAACGACAGCGTATGGTTGAATTATTACAATCTCTCCCAGTAACAGTTACCGATCATCATTTGAAATCATTGGCACAACACTGTGAGGAAAAACTTCAATGGAAATCGTTTGAACCACTTGTCGAATACATCTCTCAACGCCATCCATTGGCAGGAAGCGTTTTCAACTATACTGACATCAACGCTATCGACTCGTTGGAAAACCAAGATGACCAGTAAGTATCTTCAACGCTGCTCTCTTCTAAAGATTCAATATCCTAATTCATACCCATAGCGGTGTAATGATTCGATTGATCAAAGCTCTTCCTTTCGATATTCTTTTCTACAACATCTGGCAATTGCACGATTCGAATCAGGTGGCAACCGAGTTACTCAAGTCTGCCTTACAAGATTTCGATGCCCAACGACTTGCGCATGCTTTATCCTTGATACTTGAAAAGCTCTCAGTCTTTGTCGACAAAGGGGATACGAATATTGCTCCGTTAGAATTGGCATTCACGCTTATCAGCCACATATTTACGCTTGCAAACGATAATCAAGATCAATTGAAAGCATTGATAATCGACCACCCAGTCATGAATGAGCTCAAATCTCGACTTATCCATCAGATTGAATGTTTGGAGACGCAGCAATATGAAAACATCAATCCAGAGGTAGGTTGCCTTGATTTTCTTTTCTGTAGTTGCACAAGTACTCAATGAATCTTTACTAGTTCATCCGGATTGTTGTCAAGCACGTGAAGCTCTTTGATTACACACATGATATACTTGGTCATCTCATCAAGGTCGATAGCTTGGGTCTCAACGACAAGCAATTACAAAACGATATATGTCAACTATTGCTTTCTCTTATGGATGATGCATGCAAGATGAGCAATGTGCAACTTGAAGAAAGGGCTTTCGAACGAATCGCAAAGCTTTGGCGAGCATGGTCACCCAGTGTGCTTGAGCAAGGCATGCTTTCACTTCTTAATTCTTGTGTCGATAATCATCCCGATGGCATTCCAATTCTTCTCGATAGCTGTAATGATTTACTCCTACGCTATATCTTTGATGGTGGTGATTGTCGTATACCCTTGGAAGTCATTCAACAATCATGTAGCACTTCAGGCATCAATGTTGCCAAGCTTGTCCAAGAAGCTATCAACGGTCAAGAAAAATGGTCTGTGCTATCACCCATGCTCGTAGGTGTGGTACAAATCGGATACGAATCAAATGACGATGATGATCGTTGTGCATATGCTATTAAGACATTAGAAAAGTTCCTTGGAATTCTCGCCAAACCTATACTCGTTGATGTTCATGATGCGTTCTATGATCGATTGGCAACATTTATGGATTTGACAGAGGTGGATTGGACTATGCTAGATAGGGAATGCGTGCGTGACTTTGTGTTGAATACCATCCTCGACAATATTGGTGATGCAGCTGCTATTCGATTGACAGCTACTCTTGTCGACAAAGCATATCATAATGTAAGTCAAAGATATCATGATTTGAAATTGTCAACATTGTGTTTTATTCACATGGCCTTGCATAGATCAACAAACGTGAACCAATTGAAACATACATGCGTCGTGTGTTAGATCATGAACAATATCAAACATTGACGAATCCGGAAAACGACAATGAGCAACGACGATCCGTTATTCGATTGGTGCACGTTCTACATGGTTTACAACCTGATATCCTGGCAACACAACATGGATTACTTGATCCTCTTTTGACAGGTTATGGCGCAACCACCTCAAGACCGGATCGCACAATTCTTGATATACTACGTTCATGTGAAGCTCGAGGACATGGCACTATTCTTCCCAAGATGCTTCTTTGGGGACCTGGATCAGACAAGGCGCGTCAGGCACATGCTCAAGCAGGTACCTTGTTGCACGCTGATACCATATCCATGGTGACGTTCGGTTTGATTGATCCGGATTTGATGGAATACACATGGACACATTTCCCTGACAACATCACCCTTGGTGCACCAGAGACTCCCACCCAAAATGACAAGCCTGTGTATGATCCTGCATTCTTTCTACCCTTATTTGGCAACTTGATCGCCAATGGTGCTGTTGATTGCAAACGGTTTCTCGAGTGCAAGGCACTTGGTATGGTGCTCGTGTCGCTTTCTTGTCAAGACATACAAGTTCGTATGCTAGGCTTTCAAATGATGGATCAGTTCTATGCATTATTACAGGTATATATAAAAAGTATTTGATGGATCCAGTTAGATGCTAATGTCATGTATTACAGCATTCCAAGATCATTGAAGTTGCACAACTGATTTATTTGCTGGATACATTGAGAAACTCCATTGAAGGTCGACACAACCAAGATGAACCTCCTCGGATACCAGCTGCTGTTACAGTAACAGTAGCACATGCTGTATGTGTCCTCCTTGATCCAACACACTACATGTATTCTCATATCTCTCGGCTGATTCTGCAATATCCCAACTTTGATCTCAATGTAAGCTGATAACTAGATTCAAATGACATCCTATTAACATGGCTGTATAGTATGTTCCCATGTTCAACTGGGTATTCTCTTCCGCTACACCGACACATCGCAAAGAACGTTTATGGCTATTGCAAGTGTTAGCGTCATCCATACGAACATACGAGGTTGGTTATATATGGGCTCATCGTGGAGTGATATCTTGAATACCAATGAACTTTATGTATAGGACTACAAGATATTCACTAGACGACAAGTATGGGATTTGATCATGTCCTTTTATTCTTCAGTCATGGCTGATCAACCTAGCAAGAAAACGATCATTGAGGTATAAAATGAGGACTCTATTTGCTTGTTTTCAGTGACTGACACATCCGTCTAGATCATGCAACATGCCGTCGATATTCCACGTGTTGGGAGCAGTTTAGTGCGGAATCAAGGACTTCAGGCTTGGATTTACCAGATACTCGCACTATCACGAGATGACGATGAGAAACATACTTGGGATACCTTGCTTCAGCAAGTCAACCATGTAGACATTGATTAATAAGCATCCATTTTAGCATATCAATTCATTCGCATAGAAGTAGTATAATAAAACTAGAAATGATCAACCAACAGGAGAATAGCAAAATGTAGTATATGGAATCAAAAGCACTTGATTATAAACATCTACCGCTTGTTAACATAACTTCTCTTCTTGTCATGTTTTCATTCCTTGCCATAGTATCCTTTCTTGTCACAGCACTTATACTTGTGCTTCTTTTTCTAAGGGATTGCGAAAAGTTTGAATTTCCTCCTCAGTGATCGTCTTTTTGTTAATGATCGTCACAGTTTTGTCGTGAGCGGCAGTGTCTACTTTTGTCTTATGGTGGTATCCACAAACATGTACATAGTACGATGAATAGCATAACATGATATATGCACTTGATAGATCAAACTGATGAGTGACATATATTTGATATCATCTGTATGAATATAGGCTCGTTATGTATCCATGCCTTACGAAGTTCTAGAGCTGAAAACATAGAAGCCAAAGGTCCGAGAACATTCTTCCTACAACAGTGGTCTAGTGGTTTAAAAGCCAACTGAACATCATACTCCGAATAAAAAATGAGAGAATCGAATAGCTTAGCTAGCGATGTGGACATGGATATGGTTCATGCCCAAGCTCACGTGAGAATATCAAGCTCGAATGCTATAGTCAGTGCGTATATTTTATCATATACTGGAAGTGAAAACTTGTACTATAAACCAACAGGAGATATTTCAACAACACAAATAACGGGATTATTGTTGGTACATCTCCGTGCATGATATCACACTGGTAATCATGAAAGCACAATATGTTATGTAGAGAGTGGGAATATGTATCTACTACGGAAGGAAACAATGACAATTCTTTGTCTGAGATCACTTAATGTAAAGCAAAGACCATTATGAACATGTAAGTTTAATAAGTTAAATGGAAATGATAATGAACAACTAGATATGAATCTACCATGAATCGTCTTCATGATCCTCCCAGCCATCATCACCTTCCTCTTTCTCACCCTCGCCATCCCATTTAGTCCATTCATCCTCTTTGCCCTTGTGATCGTCGTCTTTGTCCTTTTTATCATCATCGTCCCACTTGGTCCATTCATCCTCCTTGTCCTTGTGATCATCGCCTTTATCCTTGTGATCATCGCCTTTATCCTTATGATCATCGCCTTTATCCTTATGATCATCGCCTTTATCCTTATGATCGTCTCCTTTGTCCTTATCATCATCACCCTTCCACTTGGTCCATTCATCGTCTTTGTCGTGGTGCTCAGATTTGATCTCGGTAATGGTTTCGACTCCTGGCACTCCCCCCTGCACTTTGTCGTGAATGATTTCGGTAATGGTTTCAGTAGTGGTATCAAACTTGGTGACAGTTACTTCAGCAACCTTTTCTGTTTCTGTTACTGTAGCTGTGATGATCTTTGGCGTACAAGTATCTGGGACATCGTGCTTTAAAGGAATGCAACCTTTGAAGTGAGGACATTTGGCTGATTTCCAATCGTGGATTTTAGCGCCCGCCTTTGAATCAAGCCATGCATAATGCTTGCCAATGACTGTACCAGCAAAGTTACCGGTATTGCCATCACGGATATGACCATGTGGAGCAAGGACAAGACCTTCCAGTTGTGATCCAGTTTGACGTTCAAGAGTGAATTCACCTTTCGAATCGTATTTGCCCTCTTTGTCAACAGGATAAAAGTTGTAAACGATACGACAGCTGTCAAATCCATGCGAAGGTGCGTGTGAACGAAGATTGACTGTGCTACCTGAATTAACAGGGACCTATCAAGGCATGAATTCTATTAATACACCTTAGATATATAAGGTCATGATATAACTTACATTGATAATGACAGTATCTTCAGATCCAGGAACATCACCAGAAGGACCATTCCAGGTACCGTGACCAAAAAGCATCTCATCTGGATGGGATAAATGCTCATTTGCATGGCATGAACCTTCGCACGTCCTCATCTTGAAGACTCTGAAAGGAGAACCTTCGACCGTTGAAACTCTGTTGATTGCACCACCTGCACTCAAGACACTATCCGGTGCAATTCTCGCCAGGGTTTGTGAAAGAGAATCAGCATCATGAGCTGATCGTGGAAAGTCAAAGTGGCCTGTGCCTTTGTCGGTAATCGCACGACATCCTGCTAGTTGCTGGTTGTATTGACTCGCGTCACCCTTGCCTGCAATCAGATGGTTACCTCGCACATGAGTGCCAGAGGTAGTTGAATCACCTGCAACGACCAGACCAATACTGTCAAAGGAACTAGTTTCATCGGCATCGCAGTGGATATCGTGGTTGGAGTTAACGATATAGTTGGGTGCATGGAAGTTTCCACCAACTGCCAAAGGACCATGGATATCTTGAGCGTTGCCATCCTATTATTAGAAACAAAACAATGAGATCATCTTAGTTAGTTAATGTTTGTATGAGCTTACCGTTGTAAAGTCTTTATAAAAGATACCATTAAAGTGTGATAGCTATTGACGAATCAGCCATCAATCATTCATATTGTTTCATCAAATAATTTACCTCTTGTCCAAACCGTGATGCACCCATTGCAGGGCACTTTTCTGGATGTTTCGAATGGTGTAGTTTAATTGGAGGAGTGGGATCAACGACTTGGTAATGGATTTCTTCTATTTCTTTTGGGTAATGATGTTTCTTGCCCTTGTGGTGATGTCTCCATGCATCATGATCATCATGGTGCCTGTAATAGCCAGGGAAGGCATAGATAGTAGCCAGTAATGCTGAAGCGTAAATACAGACGCCAAGAAATTTCATTATTGTTGATATATGTATCAAGTATTGTCAGCTTGCTACTTTTATATCATCGTCTCTTTACCAAAATGTTCCGATAATGCATCATCAATGTCAATTCACCGAATTCAGACATCGATAAGTATGTAGAGAGGAGTTCGAGTTCGAATATGTATAGTGATCGTTGTTGGAAATGTCATTGGAAAGTGGAAGCTGTTTCAATTATAAGTGCTACATGATCCTTTCACAGGAGACCAACAAAGTCATATATAGAAGCATAACATCAATGAAGCATGGTACCTCTCAGGTCCGGCAATCACTGTATACATGAGCAATATCGCTAATGTTACTTGTGTCATCAGCGACAAATCATGCCAAATTGACACTTGTAACAAAAATCTCAAATCGGCCTGACCGAGGCACGACAATTCACACAAGTTGTGACGCTTGGTATTGTCACTCGGTTTACTTCTGATATAGAAACTGTTCCATATAATGAATACATCCTGTTTACCGAAATCGTTATTTCATATACTCAACGCGGATTCTACATTGGACTACCAACGCTCCCACCCGAAATCCTCTGAACAAAAAGATTTCCCATGTCAGTCAATGTTTGTTTGCTGCTATTATGCCCTGCATATCTCGCTCGCAATGGCAGTTGGTTTGCCATAGCACAGGTGATGGATTCACAAAGTTGGCATCTTCATGGTGCAACATTCACATTTCAACTTTAATATACTTTCAGCCCCTGAATTCCCAAGCACATCTGCAGCAAGTAACAATCATTTTCGAATGCAGTAGTGATGCATCAACTACAAGCATTCCTACGGTATGAACTGCTCTATTGCCCGATACATAGTGACAATAGCATCGCTCTACAACTATCGGATAACTTGCGCGTTGGAAAAGTTGCAATTCGCTGTAGACTAGGTTGGTACATAGTTTGCAAAAGACGATCACTGTATACCGAGTGAAATCAGAGTGAAAATATCTCAGGTAATGGATAAGCTCGCTACATTGTTGTGCTTTTGAAATTGGGTTGATCAATTAAAGTAGTGACGAAACACTTATAGCTTTACTAATCGAACATCTTATTATCCCGAATTCTTTGCCAACAACTGAAAAAAAATAGCTCTTACAGTATGGATAGCTGCTATATATAACTTCAGAATCAGCGATTTATTTGAGCAATCAAAAGAACAATCAAAATTAGGTTGTAAAAATATTTCTATCGACGGATATAAAGAATGCCATGGAGTCATTTACCACTTATCCTCACGATCATAGTCTTCCCATTCATGCTTCTTGTCACCTTTACCGCCTTTCTTTCCTTTGCCTTTTTTCTTGTGGTACCACTCGTCTTTTTCCTCTTTGACAACATACACCGTTTCGGTAACAGTTTTAGCTTCACATGCTCCCGAATCGGTAGGAACGGGAGTTACATCAGTAGGAGATGGTGATGGATTTGGATTTGGATTTGGGTCAGGGTTGCCTGTAGGAAAGCAGCCACCAAAGTTTGAACATCCAGCTGCTTCCCAGTTATGAATCTCAACGCCTGCTGATTGATCAAGCCAACCATAATCCTTGCCAATGACGGTGCCTGCAAAGTTGCCTGTGTTGCCATCACGAATATGCGCTTGAGGTGCAATCACTAAACCTTCCAATTGCGAGCCGGTTTCACGATTGATGGTGAATTCGCCATCAGGGTCGTAATCACCGTTCTCATCAACAGCATAAAAGTTATAGATTGTATTGCAGCTGTTGAATCCCTGGGTAGGTGCATTTGAACCGAGAGTGATTGTGCTACCGGAAGTAACAGGGATCTAAAGAAAGATATATCCGATAAGTTACACGAATGAAATTCATGCAGCAAGTATTCAAGACTTACATTGAAAATTACAGTGTCACTATCAGAAGGCACATCACCAGATGGCCCATTCCAATTACCGTTTCCATAGAAGATCTCATCAGGAAAGCTGGATCCACATGGTCCATTGTCACAAGTATCAAACTGGAATATCTTGACACTACCATCATTGGCACCTGGTACAGTAGTCACCGCACCACCTTGATTCAAGACACTGTTAGGAGCAAGAGCTGCCAATGCCGCATTAAGATCATTGGCATCTTGGTTTGATTGTGGGAAGTTAAAGTGACCGGTGTCTTCATCAACGATCACACGGCATCCTTCTAACTGCTGATCGAATTGACCATCGTCACCATCGCCTGAAATCAAAGTGTCACCGCGCACATGGGTTCCAGAAGTGGTTGAATCACCTCCAACAACGAGACCAATACTGTCATAGGAACTAGTTTCATCGGCGGAACAGGTGATATCATGATTGGCATTGACAATGTAATTGGGTGCATGGAAGTTTCCACCAACAGCCAAAGGACCAAGAATATCTTGACCAGTACCACCCTATGATGTACCAATGGATTAGGATTGGCAACTTACACCGAAAGAGCCGTCGTTGTGCATTAGAGATAAAACTTACTGTAGTGAAGTCTCCAAAGAAAATTCCGGTAAAGTGAGAAATCTTTAGATGAATGCTTTAGCTTTCACATATCAAATGAAAACATATATGTTATCATACCTCCTCCCCAAGAGCGCTATCGGCAACATCGACACACTCATCAACATCAGCAGCAAGTGGAGATATTCCGCTGCCTGTTGGTACTTTGGTAGTCTTGTTGGGGACGTGTGGCTTGCGATCGATTGGTTTGCTATCGACTACTTGATAATGGATTTCCTCCACTTTCTTGCCGTGACCTTTCCAATTGCCAGGTAATGCTTGCGTGTATGCCAGTAATGCTGCAGCATAGATAGTGATACCCAAAAACTTCATAATGCAATTCTTACAAATAGATGTTGCTTGAAATTTGAATGCACAATGCTTTCGTTTTATATACGTATGAGGATAGCAAAGTAATTGCCATGATAACAGTAATACTTTATTTGTTAACGCTGTATACTTGGTCACTTTTTCAAACGATCGATGTATTTGGTCCGTATTACACCTTCCGAGTTGCTGGTTCTGGTGGCAAACCATACCATATGGCTGTACATTTACTTGATCGATGATTGTATATCCCTATGATAGTTTGTGTTGATCAAAATATTCTCCTACTGTTGTTTTCTATATGGTGGACTTTATACTAATTTCCGTGAAAAAAGGGATAATGAGAAAGCAACATGAGATCGATGTATATTGTAGAAACATGATAATGCATTTAAAGGTGTTCAATGGCACTCAAAGGATGTGATAGTTGCACCCAAAGGTTTTCAATAGAAACATCATTGTATTCGAAGTCATTCAAGGTTTTATAAAAGAAATAGCTTAATCAGAAATCTAAAATCTATTTTACTATCCATCATGTGCTTCTATTAACTACACGGCTACCCTGCATTCACTTGTTCAGTCACTACCAGCTCTTGTCGCTCTTGTCATAACCACTATTGCCCTTCTTGTGTTTTTTCGCTTTGTTCTTCTTCTTGTAATTACCATGATAGTCATCATCCCACTCGTGTTTCTTCTCAGCAACAACATAGACTGTTTGTGTAGGACCAAGAACATATTCTGTGGTAGTAGAAACGGAAATACCCGGTTCGGACGTTTCATCATTACTATTAGGGGGCACCTCTGTCGTACTTGTTTCGGAAGTTACAATAGGGGGTGTCGTATCACCACTAATACTAGGTGTTGTTCTGGTGACGGAAGGTCCAGTGTCAGTGGATATCGATGTGGATGTCGATGTGGGTACTGGTGGATTAACAGCTGTAGTATCACCACCACCACCGCTACTGCCTGGAAGGCAACCACCATAATTTGAACATCCAGCTGCTCTCCAATCATGAATTTCGACACCTCCAGAAGGATCAAGCCAATCATAATCAAGACCAACCACTGTGCCTGCAAAGTTGCCTGTGTTGCCATCACGGATATGAGCACGTGGTGCAATCACTAATCCTTCGAATTGTGAACCAGTTTCACGATGGATGGTGAATTCGCCATTGGGATCAAAATTGCCATTTTCATCAACAGGATAAAAGTTATAAACAGCATTGCAGCTATTGAAGCCATGGGTAGGTGCATTTGTACGTAGAGTGATTGTATCTCCTGAAGTAACAGGTACCTATATATCATGTGATAGGGTTACACCAAGAAAATTCATGCAGCTCTCGTCATTATGCACCACTTACATTGAAGACCACAGTGTCTGCATTCGATGGCACGTCACCATTGGGACCATTCCAATTACCAATACCAAAGAAGATTTCGTCAGGTGTGGATGCATCGCTTGCACTAACTCCACAGGATGCAGCTTGGCATGTATTAAAGTGGAATACCTTGAAGTTGTCGTCATTAACATTTGGCACTGCTGACACCACACCATTTGTATTCAATACACGGTTGGTATTCAAGCTTGCCAATCTTTGTGACAATGTCTCAGCATCACTGGCTGATCGTGGAAAGTCAAAGTGACCTGTGCCTTCATCAGTGATCACGCGACATCCTTGTAACTGCTGGTCGAATTGACCCTGGTCACCGTTGCCTGCAATCAAACTGTCACCACGCACATGCGTTCCAAAAGTGGTTGAATCACCTCCAATGACAAGACCAATACTGTTATAGGAACTAGTTTCATCGGCGGAACAGTCAACACCATGATTGGCATTGACAATGTAATTGGGTGCATGGAAGTTTCCACCAACAGCCAAAGGACCAAGAATATCTTGACCAGTGCCACCCTGCGATGTGAATCAAAAAATTAACACAAGGCAAATTCCTCCAATTCTAAACACTTGAATGGATAGCTTACAGTGTTGAAGTCTTCATAAAAGATGCCGGTAAAAGTGCAGTAGCTATCAATCACAGTGTTAGATCTTCATAAAGTGATATGTATACAGCCAAGAATGATCATGATTTACTTCTTCACCAAATAGAGTATCAGATGTGAGTGGACATTCAGCAGCAATATCATCCACCGTAGGAAGCGTCACCCCATCATCGATGACAGGGGAAATGCCGGTTACAATGTTTCCAGTGGCGGTTGCGATGTTTCCAGTGGCGGTTGCAATTTTTTTAGTGTTGATGTTTTTTCTGGCAGGGGATATTACTTCATAATGAATTTCATCATAGTCCATTCCTTTATGATGCCATTTTTTTCCATTGCCATGGTGATGTCGACCCGGTGATGCATAGACGGATGTTAATAATACTGCTGCAGCATATGCAGTTATACCAAGGAACTTCATTTGTGAAAATGGGCAAGGAGTAAAGTGAGATATGAATACACTGGTCGATTCTATATATAAGGATTGAACTTCTAAAGAATGAACAATGAGAAAATTCCGGACCAGCAAAATGATTGATATGATGAGATGCATGTGATCAGAGTCCCTGGAACTGAAAGAGTTTCATAATTGTATCCGATCTCATATAACAGTATGCAAATGTGCGACATAATGCACAACCCTTCGTTTGTCGGCTTATTCTCACTACAAAGTATGGTGTATTGAACACGATCATAAACTCGGCAATTACTTTTTATGGATAGCTATCCCACAGAGGCAATTCACCAACAAGATTCTTTCATTATTCGTATTGTTTTTATGATTGGAAATGATCTTAGGCAGTCCACTCCGTTTACATATACTATCAGAACAAAGAATGATGCAAGTATACATTTATTGCACTGGTCGAATTTTGTACTCTTTTAAACTAACTCATTAAGGACACCAGCAAAGAAGAATTTAAGTTAACGATATGTACAAGATCAGAATTACCAGAAACCCGGTTAGTGGTTTTATTTTCAATATCGGTAAATTCATTGTCATTTTGGCCGTTCCTTGGGTACTTCAGGGAACTGCAGTGTTCTAAGTGCTTCTCCTGCACGCTTTTTCTCTGCACGTCGTGTCATTTCACGTTGTCTTAGATAATAGTAATCTCGTTGTAATATAAAACGAATCGGTTGTGGTGGTGGTGAAGGAGTAGTGAATGTGGGAGTGGTTGGTGTCGAAGGATCCTTTTCATCTTGTTTCTTGTCATTATCCTCGTCTTTGTTGTCATTGTCCTTTTCTTTATCTTGATCTTTCTTATCTTGATCTTTCTTGTCCTTGTTTCGCCAAGCATTCCATGCTGAACCAATACTGGCTACTAGATCAGATACGCTATCACTCTCAACGGGTGCTTGGTCGTCTTTGTTGAATTTTTTCCTTGTTGGCGACTTGGGTGTGGGGGACGAAGATCCACCAGTCTTTGTACAGAAATGAGTGTCGCCAAGATGGGATCGACAAATGTAGAACCAGTCGGCATTGCTGTTGTCAGCTGTTGTTAGAACAACTTGAGTAAACTTGCTGCACACAAAACATGGTCGTTCTTGAGCTGCCAATTTGGCAATGTACAGATTCATTCCGGGGAGTTGTATATACAAAGTGGTCCAGCAATGCTTGTGGTGCCACAATCCCGCCTTTTTTTACGTTTTATTCCTCTCTCTATATCTATGGTTACACATAGCTGTAATGCACTACACTGCCAATCATCCAACAGAACATGCTTGTTGCTCCATTTTTTTTATACGCTATACATTCTCCTATTTCTTTGTCATTGTGATAGTAACAGGTTGATTGACTTGGAGAAGGGTCACACGATAATGACCATTCTTAGAAGTTTGTACTTGCACCTTATCTTGAAGAGCAGCAGGTGACGTCTTGATGGCGACACCTTTAGGATACATTTGCTTCGCTACATCCCAAACAACATCTTCAGGCTTATCAGTCTTGATGGTTGCTTCATAAGCCATTTTCTTTTGATCAATCGATTCCTTCTTAATGCATGCACTACGATGCATGGGCGGAAACCCGTACTTGTTCATGAAATCGGCTGCTCTCACAACAGTTAAAGGAATTTGACTGGTCACCAATTTCGTAAAGGATACAGGCAATGAGCCTTCAAGATCGGTCTTATTGACATAAGTTATTGCAACACCTTGTGGATCTTTGCGGATATACCAAGCTACGATATGAAGCGTGGCTCGTACACAACCATGAACGGGTGGAATTGCTTTATCATCTTTAACGGATACCATGGTGGTCCGGATGGCATTTTCGCTTTCACAATGTTCCACTTTGGCATAAAGACAAAAGTCTCGAGGTGTAATGGGCCATGGTGTCTTGCATTTTACCCAAAACAATCCTTCTTTCGACCCAGCCATGAGACGCTGTTCAGATTTGTCAAAGGATGCATCCCCTATAAAGTAGTACATAGGAGTGAGATATACTTCCCCCCCCCACTTTACTCCCTTCTTTCGAAGCTTACACATATTGCGGATAATAGTAGAAGAGGTAACTGCCGCATACTCTTCATATGTAAATAAAGATGTCTTGAAGAGATAATCACCGCGAATCAATTTGCCATCTTCTTGTGTGTATATTTTAACTCCATTTTTTTCGCCTTGTGGATTCCACTCATCTAGATTAGCACTGGTCAATTCACGTGCCCATGTTGTAGCCTTGTTTATCGTTTCAGTATGTTGCTCAATAGTCATGATCAAGACAATGAAAATGAAGATGATGTTCTATGATCATTTATATATACACACACAAGAAGAACATATGATTCTATTGATGCAAGTTTTAAAGTAGACCATTCATATCCTTGATTTGATGTCATACACGACAAGTATTATAGTAGTGTGTCTTGAGCTTTTTATTTGTTCAGTTTATCTCTTTTGAAAAGATTTACTTGGGGGGTGAAAAGGGATGGCGGAGTGCATATGTGTAATATGAGGGAAAGAGAGGAAAAAGTATACAGCAGCTTAGATAGGGCGGCTGATTCTTCTTGTCCAGCATTAAAAAGTCAGCGCATGATGGATGAAAGCAATAACAATCAATCATATTATATTTGCTGCTTGTTATTGAGAACAGCAATGGAATGTCTTGCAGGTGTATTTGTCGAAGTTGTGTAATTCCAAAGACGTGCGTACATGCTGGATCGTTTTGTATTAGAATAACTGCCGAGGGAAGTAGCTGATGTAATGGATGAAGCATAGCTCTCTGCCGAATCTCTTCGATCGGTAGTTGTAGGCGATGTCACTGTCGTCATCAAGGAGGTTCTTCGATGCAAAGATGCACGGGGGGATAAGGGCATGTTGGCAGTTTCGTATTCGGCCAACTTGACCTTGGCTTCGGCCAACAACTTTTCCAACTCGCGGCATCGCAACTCACTTTCAACGTATTTGGATTGATATTCGGATCGTGGTTCGGCATGAGATGTTGCAGTACTACTTGCAGGGGCTGATGGTCGACGTGTTGTTGGTTGTGGATCAAACAACAACTTGTGAGCGGTAAACACTTCTTCAGTAAATGATGATCGCGGTAATAGATATTCCTTCTTTTCTTTCTCGAGTGTTTCAATACGTTGATTAAGTCGTTCCATATCTTTGGCTAATGCCATCTTTTCATACTCGAGTTCAGCTTGTGTACGTTTAGCAGCCATACTCTTTTCCATCAGCTCCTCGTTCTCCTTGGCAAGTTCCTCGTGCTCCTGCAGCATTTGCTCCTTGTCTACATGCATTTGCTCAACTGTGGTTTGAAGCTGACAAAGTTGCTCATTCAATTGCTGTTGTCGACTTTGAGCATCCATCAAATCTTGTTCAGCTTGGTTGTATTGTGCTGTTAACTTGTCGTATCTTTGATTCAATTCATAGTTGGCGTGCCTGACAACTGCAAGCTCCGATGTCAATTCACGTGGCTGTTGTCCACCATGGCTACTATTACGCTTGTTTTGTTTTGACCTTTCCTTTTTGGATTCAGATGTTCTCTTGTTTGCTGCATTATCTTCAACATGTTGATTTGGATCTTGAGCTAGTGCAGTGGCAACTAAAGCACCAAAGTCACCACTCATTCTCAACGAGTTGACAAACGACTTGTAATGTTCACCATCTTCTTCACCGTTAGCAGCAGCAGTAGCAGCACCTTTGACTTGAGCCAACTTGAGTTTGTATTTCTTGATCTTCTTTTCCAGAACTGCATTGCGCTTGGATAACTTGTTGCGTTCATTATCTTGATCAAGTTCCTTTAGCTTCATAGCTGTCATGGTCTCATTCAACTGTGAATGTTCTTTCTGTAACTGAGATAAGGCTGTAACCAGATCTTCAATCTGCTGATGAAGCAATGAAACAGGTGATGACGTAGTTGTAGTAGTGATAGATGATGGTGTGGTGGGTGAAGTAGGTGTAACTGGTGTTGAAGTGGTCGCCCAATTAAACCAAGATTCACGTCGTGATGGTTTCTTTGTATTGTTGGCTTTTTCAAGTTGAACAGCCACTAGTTGTTGTGCTCGTTCTCGTTCTTCTTCAAGTTGTCGTCGATAAGTCTTAGCCAAAGTATCCAATTTAGCAGGAGTAACAACCAATTGATGATCTTCAGGAAGAATAAAATCATCATCGTCCTTGTCCAATAGATTGGTTTGGGTCAAGTGTGATAAGAGTGATTCAAATGTGGTGAGCGTAAGTAACTTGTCATGGTGCTTGTGCATAATAGACAACGCCACTCTCATCATAGTAAGAATAGCACCTTGAGCAAAGACGAAATCATACATCCGAACAATCAAATTGGTAGGAAGGCAAGGAACAAAGCAAGTCAAGAACCACTGAGATGCATACATGGGTGGATGCATTCCATGGGTGGTCAAGTGCTCGGCCAATGTAGGAAATTGTTGCTCTAGCAGGTGTTGAAATTGGTGCAGGCGTAAATGCAAGCCCTCCATGTTGAGCATAAATAGTGTGCGTAGTCCATGAACTTCCATCAATCTAAGGAGTTGATTTGTTTTCTTAGCCCAATTTCCTTTTCATGCCGATCGAAGGAGACAAAGAAAGAAAAGATCCATACCTGACAAAAGTACAAAACGCCTGCTTTTCATCCATCTAAAAATAATGATAAGCATTGTTGTTAGTGATGTTATCAGGATGATCCTTATAAATCAAAAATGACTTACCACTAATAAAAGTGGACGAGCAAGCATCAAGAGACCCTGACAGTAACCCACATGGGCATCATAAACACTGTATGCCTTGAGTAAACGAGCAGTAGAATCATCTTGACCTGCCATCTTGACATCCTTTTCAATAAGACGTTCATAAGAGGAGATACCCATATCGCCTTGAACAAGACGATCATACATGGCAGCCAAGTGAGTATCGCATGATTGAGCGAGTGCTTGCCACACAACGGCACGATGTGCTGCAGGGATTCCCCCCTCTTTGCCCGGTAGTCGATTGGCTAGTAGCTGGCTCAATACATCAGCGTCACGATAGTTATCCACCACTGATTTCCAATATGCATCAAGAGATTCAGTATCCAATGTATCAATGCATGTCGCCTTTGGATCAGCTGCAAGTCGTTGTTGCTGTTGTTCCACGTGTGATCGTATATCATTCTATTCTTTATCGTTAGTAACCTAGTTCCATACATCCATATCGCCTAGAAACCACTCTTACCTCGAGCATACAGGGCTCATTAGTAACATGTTCATCTTGAAGCTGTGATTCGAGTTGGGTCGTGTTGCTTGTGGAATCGTCCATGGCTGCCATGTTCAAACAATAAAGTAATTAGGTGCTTTTGGCGCACAAGTGCCGGTAAGAGTGAGTGAGTGAGTGAGAGGTAAAAAGTGGTGGTGATAAAAAGGTAGGCCAAATAAAGCCTGCATTCAAATTCGTACAACGTCAGTAAAGAGAGAGAGAGAGAGATAAAGTGTACTCTCTTACCTGAAGATTAAAATATTATAAAGAAGTCAAGAGAAGAAAGGGAGGGAGAGCAAGTTTATCGCATGGGAGCACGAGATGTTAAATAGGAACCAAAGAGCAGTTTGACCCCTATCAGGGAGGAAGGGGTTCGTTTGGCAAAGGAATCACCACACATCTCGCACACATTTCACTTATTGCTGACATTTGGCGAGACTCAGTTACTGCAGAATCACACTGCTGAGTGTACATGGCAACGCAATTTTTAAGGAGATGAGCTTGTTGCCTTGATACCCGCCCTTGTGCAATTGACATCCATATACTTAAAGAGGGATTAAGAGGGGTAGCATCCACGAGGAAAGGAGAGTTAAATCAAATTGGCATCTTTATGTTATATCTTTATTATGTTGATGGATCAATTGATATGCTTTTGCTTGATGCATTGAATCATTTGTAATTTTATTATTATTATCGATCAACTTGTTTATCCTGCCAAAACACAGAAAAAGTAATATACATATATGACATTGAGGAGATCTCCTAATACATGACTTTATTATCTACATCATTACATGGATGATAGAATGGGGATCATTAAAGAAATCTCTGCATGGACCAAGGCGGAGACTTAGTCAGGCACAACAAAGAAGGTGGGACAAAGATGTGATTGTAATGGCGGCATCTTTCTCTTTGTGTGATTTTTCAGTTTCCCTCTTCTTTATCATACCTTATCGACCATGGTAGACACGGACCGTCAGCCACGTCGACGCTATTTCGGTGGTGTCTGTGCGCTGATTGCCGTTGTTTTCATTTGGGTCAGTTCGTCATTTGCCATGAATGTAAGTGCAATGATAACAACTACGCCATGTGCCAACATGCCATTCGTTATAGAGCATATTTGGTGATCAGGAATACAATAAGCCATTTCTTATTACTTATCTCAACACCGCCACCTTCTCCTGTTATTTATTGCCGCTTCTCTTTGTAAGGAAACGGTCGTCCGAGGAGTATGCAAAGTCGGTATATTGCATTGTTATACATGCATCCCTTGTGCAATGCTAACAAGATCCGCTGTTTCCATTAGATTAATCATTCGTGATTCGGAATCCAATAACGAGGTAAGGTGAATCCATAGTGGATGGGAAAAAAAGGGGGAGGGATTAAGAAGGATATGAAAATGTTGAATGGATTCGAATAGCAGCAACAAGATGGCGACATCCATAGCACCAAACTCAGTACTACCGAAACCATCAAGCTTAGTTTGGCTTTCTGTATCCTATGGTTCTGTGCCAATTATACTACCAACGCCAGTCTTGCTTATACCACAGTTGGCAGCAGTACCATTCTCTCATCTACATCAGGGTTATTTACTCTTGCTATTGGTGCCATGTTCCATGTCGAAAAGTTCTCGCTTGTAAGAGTGATCGCAGTATGTCTCAGGTATACACAGTTCATTGAATTCATCATGGATGTCTTGCTGGTTAACACGCAAAATAATAGCTTTTTAGGTGTGGTGTTGGTTTCGCATTCGGATACCAGTGAACCTAGTGATGCCCCGTTACTAGGCGACATGTTGGCTCTTGCAGGTGCATTCTTTTACGGTTGCTATACTACATTACTCAAGCTACGTATTGGTGATGAATCCCGTATCAACATGCCCTTGTTCTTTGGTTTCGTGGGTGCATTCAATATCATTCTCTTGTGGCCGTTCTTCTTTATCCTCCATTTTACCGGTATGGAAACCTTCCAGATACCCCATGGATCAATCCTATGGGCTACCATTGTCTTGAATGCATTCATTGGAACTTTTCTGTAAGTGGAAATGTTTATTCGCTATCATAATGGTATTCATATCTTGTATTCTAGGTCTGATTATCTATGGCTTCTCGCTATGCTAATGACTTCACCTTTGGTAGTGACACTTGGCATTTCTTTGACGGTAAGTAATCATCATCATCTTTTATTCATCATGATGTCTCATATCAATCATGATCCATTTTTATTAGATTCCATTGGCTCTGGTGGGCGACCTTTTATTCAAACAAATTGTGCCTGGCTTACAATATGCAGCAGGTGCTATACTTGTATTAATTGGATTCTTTGCAGTGAACACTGTAACACTTTCTGATGTAGAGCAAGAAGCTACTTATGCAGATAGAACATTAGTATCTCAAGATGATGAGAATGACGAATAAATTGTACATAACGATGATCCATTGACCAACGAAATCATGACAGCATTTCATCCAATGTGCGTGTAAGACAAAGTCCGCATGATTAATCGAGAAAGATGTGTGCTCTTTGACCATTTCACTTATCTCCTTCCTGTTCCCTCCTCCTTCTCAACAACACGCTCACGATGAAGAGCCTTCTTTTAATTGTAGCGCTCATCATTGGTACTTGTTCTACCATACTCGCAAAGTCAGTAACCGGCAACCGTGTTCTTGTGCTCTTGGACGACCTCGCTGACAAGGACCAATACTCGCGATTCTGGCAATCGCTTCAAGGTCAGTTCCAACTTGCTTTCATTTTCGCGTCATCATGGACTTAGGCACAAATAATAGATCGTGAATTCGAGCTTTCCTTTGTCACTGAAACTGATGAACGACCCACTATTCTTCAACGTTTTGGCGAATATTTATTTGACCATGTTATCCACTTTGCATCCAAGTCAAAAGGTAAGAAGCACGCATATATATATATAGTAGAATACAGAGATATTGATATGATAGAATAGATATTGGCAAGCATGCTAGTATTGGAAATGTACAACTCGTCAAGTTTGTCAACGAAGGCGGTAACTTGTTGGTGGCAACATCCACTGAACCATCCACAGCTGTGCGCGAGTTGGCTGCCGAATTCGACATTGAATTAGGTGATGATGAGATTGATATGCAACAAATTGATGATGTCTCTTCCCGTATCATTGGCGACGATATCGATGTGCCTGTATTGTTCACCGGTGTCGATGTTTCTTTGGGTCAATCACCCATGTTGAATCGTATCTTGAGCACAACCAAGGCCGATCTTATTGCTGCTATGCAAGGAAGAAATTCAGCACGAGCTACCTTTGTTGGATCGCGTGACATGTTCTCGGATAGGTAAAGAATGAGAAAGAAAAGAACGATCATTGTGTGGATTAGGCTAATGATGATGATGTGAATAGTTATTTCGAAAAGAAGGTTGAACAAACTCGTCCCAATGGTACAGCCAAGAGAATGATCACCAGTGGTAATGCAGCGTTCGTCAACGAATTGACCAAGTGGACCTTCCAAGAAAAGAATGTGCTCAAGGTGGTGAGTCACCATCATCACAAGGCAAATGAGACTGGTCAACCAGATGCATATCGTGTTATGGATGAAATGGTAAACTTGAAAATTGGGATTGTGTTATAAGAATGCATTATATTAATATGAATGTAGGTGTATACAATTGAGATTGCTGAGTATGCCAATGACAAATGGGTGCCATACAAAGCCAAGGATATCCAGTTGGAAGTCATTATGCTTGATCCTTATATTCGCACCACTTTGAAGCAATCTCGTGTCGCTCCTGAACATCATTATGGTCGTTTCACTGCCCATGTGCGCCTTCCCGATGTATACGGCGTTTTCACTTTCATGGTCAACTACAAACGCCCTGGATTGACTTATCTCTTGGCTGAAGATGTGGTGGCAATCAAGCCTTTCCGACATAACGAGTATCCCCGCTTCCTTTCTGCTGCTTATCCTTATTATGCATCTGTTGGAAGCATGATTGTTGGTTTCCTTGTCTTTAGCGCAGTATGGTTATCTACCTGGGGTGGCAAGGATCTCAAACAGAAAGAAAAGGCACAATAAAGGAATGGATTATTGTAGTATAAACGTTACATTAGTTTTTGTACTTTTTTTTTATCATCATAAAATACAAATGCGTGAGATGATTTCCTCTAACAGAAACCACTAATAATGAATGCAAAGGTGATAATGTACATGTCTGATTGTAAAAATGGGTGTCTACTCTTTCTTCTTTGTACTTTCAGTGCTCGTGCTTGTCAACTTGGAAAGGTTGCTGCCAGGGACACGACGACGTCGTACTGTACCACTGGATTCTGCTTCACTAGCGGAACCGCCACTGATAAGTCCACTGTTCTTGTCTAAAAAGTGAAGCACATCCTCTTGTTCCATTTCCTCTTCTTGCCGTGTTAGATTGAAGATATTGCGATCATCCAACCAATCCAGTGCTTTGTTGTTGAAGAATTGACTTGCAATTTGTGAAAACGTTTTGCCACCTTCACCAAGCTCAGATACGGATTCCCTGTTACCGGATGGATCGGATCGGAATACATTGTTCTCGTCAAAATCGTCAAACACTTTGGGTCCATATTCGTTAATCACTTGCGTAATCTCTTGAGAAAGCCGTTCACGATTCTCTTGCAGGTTCTGTGTACTGTCTGGATCAATCAATGCCATATAAAGTGGTCGTAAAGATCTAATATTTAGTTAGCATCGTTAATAGAAAAGGTGATGTATAGTTTTCCACTCACTTGTAGACATCCATGCCATTTTCACCAAATCGCATACTGGCGTAGCTGACAAACGGAAGCAAATTCCACGTGGCAAGTGATATCAATATCCTCCTAGTCCATGACCAATCTTGTTTCATTGTGTACGCAAACATGACAAGCGTATAAAGACCGTAGAGCGTTGGGATTAGCACAAGACCCACCAAAAACTTCCATGTCGCTAGCACATCTCGACCCTTGACCTTGACTGTTGAAGCTGCCAATGCCTCTGTAGAAATTATATAAGCGTTTTTATCCTTGTGCTTAATACTAGATTAAACTTACCCTTTGCTTTCTTCATACTAATAACCTTTGCCACCACAAGAATGGGGATATTGAGAATGCCACTATCACACGATGTTAATATCCTTGACTTGATATCATTCAACAACCATCTTACCCTGGGAAAGCTAATAGACCCCAAACGAAAAGGACCAACACTCGGTAGAGTAGCAAAAAAAAGGTGCGCCATCCACGCAAATTGATGTCAGGCACTTGATGATCTTGCAGACCATGGTATTTGAGCAATTGGTTGTATGCAAGTACATTTCGCTGAAGCTCTACGATCTTGGGATCGTCCTTGTATAAACTGTAACCAATGACAAAGCGTCGATTCAGGTCCACAATTTGTGCAATATGCAAACGGCGATTAGCGGGTTTATATAATCGACGAGCAGCTTGGATAACCTAGTATCATTGTAGGTGAATGGATGATGCATGTGACATGTTGTTCTCATTGTCATGGCTTACCATCAACGTTTGGTCGTTAGGTACATTCACTGTGACACTTTTCAAACTGTAATAAATCGTATCCAAGAGATTTCCACAAGCTTCACGCTTCTCTGGACCACCTTTTTTAAACTTGTCGACGAGATCAGGCGAAATAGTGATAGGATTGCCAAATTCAATGACTGCTCGTGATCGGAATCGATGTGCGTGGAAGTAATTCAAACCTATGAAAAGCTACATGAGCATCATTGTCTGTGCGAATCAGGATGTTACTACTGTACCACATGGAACAATTTTGACTTCCAAACCAGGATACTTTGCCATTGCACCAAGAGCCATGATTGTAACACCAGCTAAAACGATAAAGTTTTCTATTAACCCCAACGCCTGTCATCTTGTGAAACCTATTTACCTTTGAGCGGTAACATTTCTGCACGATCATGACTACCACCTTCTGGAAATATAGTGATACATTCGCCATTATTGAGTTCGTCATACACCTTCTCGTATACAGCATCTTGATCCACATGGGGTAAACATTTATAAGCTGATCCTTCGGCCGTTGTTAACACTTCGAGCGCTTTGTCGTTATTCTTGACTCCTTCCTTGAGTTCCAATTCAGTATCTGAGATGACTTTGGATACCAACAGTTTGCCTGCGTTGCGTGGCAGTACAATCGAGTCATCGGGTCGTAGTTGACTTAGGAATTTTGAGTCAATACCAGTGATACGTAGCGGATCAGATTTCGGATTCAGTAGCATGACTCGACCATGCCCTTTACTTGCAATATCTTGTGGCCGTACAACAGGAACTAGAATATTCTTTTAGACTCATTCTATGAGTATATTCATTCATATTTTTACTTACTTGCATGGATCATCCTCGCTAGGAAACCAATAGCTTTCTGCTTCATGGATTTGGCAGCAATAAGAAATGATACGCGTCGATGACATTCTCGCATAACAATAAGTGGGTCGACAAACTATACGAGTCAATGAGTGAATAAAACGGGACTATTGAAATACGACATTGACTTACCTGGTTGGCATGGGGTGCTGCAACGAAAATGACCGGTCCACTTTTAGGAATCTTGTGTGCACCACGCGGTCGAATCTCTCGAAAGAAGACTTCCAACATAATGTTGAATATCCATAAAGCAGTGTCATAGCCAATGTCCAGCCATTTCTGGTTGGGGCTGTTCATGTTGAAAGAAGGTGCTGGAAAGGAAAAAAAAGGTTGTGTGTGTGGGTGAGGGTGGGTGTGTCGTGGTTGGACAAACAATGACCATGCGGAGGTTAAAGGATTAACCAACAACAGGCATCTCACATGAACAGTGCTCAAATGCAGGTCCAGGTGATACCAGCAAATGATGTAGATTCTGATGTGAGATGACGATGACGATTTTCCCACCCATTCATTCTTTTGTCTTCTTTGTACAGTCATTTATTGTACTATGGTTCGATTGATATTACACTGCATCCTAGCAATAAATAACTCTATGCTTTCAACTCTTCTAAAGTCGCCATTCTTGTATCTTCGTTAAGTGGATCTTCTAATATAGGTACATTGACTGATGCGGAATCACGAGACCCATCACTCTGATTAGATGCTCCTTCACGCCATCCCCAGACTTTGGTGTATTCATTCTCCTTTCCTTCAATAATCTCGGCAACCTTGATACCAATATTAGGTAAAAACCTAAGAAAGGCACACAGTACATTAGTAGCTGACGTAAAGATACATCCAATCGATTTTTCCATACTTCATCAAGTGGCCACTGTCACCGGATGCAATAATCAAATTCTCAATCTTTGGATGGGGAGCTATAAGAAAATGACCATCTGCAGTATCCGAATACCTAAAGCATGAAACCGTGTTAGCAAATGATTTATAGAATGTGAACATTAGAGAAATACATACCAGCACACACGTCCATAAGCAATATCCATGGATGATGTTTCAGGAAAGAAACCAGCGAGAAATTCACGAAAATCATGCAATGCCTTGATAGGAATGGTATCAGCAGGGTTGGTTGTTTGTGTGCGAGGAATAGAGACATTGTCGGTGCGTGGGTTGAGATATCCTGCTGCATGGCGGGCAATCTTGATTTTACCATCAGGATTCATGGGGAAACCATAATAGCCTGTATTGCTAACATCTGCCGACCATACAGGTTGACCTGGCATATGGAAAATGGATGAAGTGGGTGGTTTGAATTGAATTACAACTTGGCCGGTTGCCCTGAGCTTATCTTCCAATCCAATCAATCCTGCAGTCCACGGTCCTGTTGCCATGATCACTCGGTCGCCGTAGTGAACGGTACCATCCTTGGTTACAATGCCAATAGCTGCACCATTTTCATCTGTGTATAAACGTTCAAAGCATCCTTTGTCTTTGTCCAAAGTAAAATGGACCCCATTGTGTACACATTTGTTGTACACGTGCTTGATCGCTTCACTTGAATGACACCAGCCTAAAATGGTGCATAAGTATTTATAAGAGAAATCATACAATCAATAACATACCGCCTTCTTTGTTATAGAGTGCATTATTGTATCCATTGTTGACAGCATCCTTGAAATGGGGGAACTTTTCCAAAATACTCTCAGGGGTAGTGAGCTCCTCCAGCACATGACCATGTCCGGCTTCTTGAATACATTGCATGCTTTGTTGTTCGTACTTTGAAAGTTTTCCATTCCGGCATAGCATAAGCACACCACTATTGTGGAACACTGGCGATTCACCTCTTTCAGCACGTTCATGATTCCATTCATGCCACATTGGCAAGGCTTCAAGCATCAGGTTCAAATAAAGGGTGTCATTGCCGTATTCCATTCTCACACTCTTGTTAATGTCTATGAATAAAAACGAAATGAGTATTGCAATCAGCTATGGTTTGTCACCTGATATGTTACCTGTGGAAGCAGCGTCAGGCACTGGTACTTGGTCTCTATCAAACACATGGATATCATATCCTTCTTCCTTCTTTGAGAGAGCAAATGCAGTTGAAAGTCCAAGTGCACCTGCCCCAACAATGATGATCTTTGAGTTAGGAACTGGTGGAGTATAGTTGGATGTCATGTCAAAGAACAGAAAGTATGTGAAGGAAGAACAATCATTGGTGCTAAATAGATGCTACCAGATCTGAGTAACCTTCATCGCCCCACATTGGCCCACACCAATCTCGCTCTGAAATAATAAATACAAAACATTTGCGAAAAACCGCATTGTCCCTGATAACAATCTCATCATTGCTTATCGCCATTATAATAACATGTGACTTGTAACAAAGCAGTGGAAACCATTACAGATAGCACTTTGCAAAGGAACTGTTTACTTGACGATGTTCTTACACTTTGACATATGCTATATATTGATGTGCCACTCTTTTTTTTTGTCTTTTAAGTCTAACATATAAAGAGAAAGAAAACTATTCTAGGTGCTACACTCGAATGGGCCGTACTTGTTCGGTCTGATAAAAGGACACATGAAGCATCCCAAGCCCACAGTGGCCGACCCATCCATAAGAGTGTATAACGTCAACAACT